>JAEUBA010000095.1:0-120428 GCA_018257865.1 Stereocaulon alpinum
TTCCTAGAATAGAGTTCTGAATTCCGCGTATTTATTTAGGATTTTTATAGTAGTAGTCTCGCTTATAAGTCTAACTTAACTCTATAGTACTATAATATTTCCTAACTTAAAATTATCCTTTATCTCCTCCTAGGTTTATACTACTACTAAGAGAGATTTATATTCTTAGATTAGTAGAACTCTATTTGGTATACTATCTATAAATATTATGTTCTAAGAACCCTATCCTATTAATAGGTTAGCTTTCTTTAGCTATAGGATTCCTAAGGTAATATTATTAACCCCTCCTAATACTAAATTAAAGGTATACTTCTTATATCTTCGTCCTATTCTTAGGTTAAGCGTTTTAGTACTTCTATTAATAGTCCCTATTATTAATCTATCGAAGTTCGTTAACGCGTATAGCTCGCGTTTTCGTATAGGTAAATTATACTTCCTTATAAAACTTAGTTTAATTAAGTCCTTACTTAATCCGCTATTAATAATAACCCTTACTAGAATATTATTAACTTTTGCTTAGAACTGGAACCTAATATTATTATATAATTCAGCTAAGGTAACTTATTTAACCTTTTAGTTAGTTCCTCTAGGCGGCCCTTTTGCTGGGGAACTTCCTAGTTTTTTAAGGATAAGTATTTTATAACTAGAGCGTGTAGCTCAGCCTCGTCTCTAATAAACTAGTTAATAGGAATCTTTTCCTTATATTTCGGGAGACTCTTAACTTTTTATTCTAGGGCTTATATAGTTAGTTGGACTTTATACGGAATAAGCCTCTAGTCAGGTAATAAAATACTCCCGTCCTTTAAGAATCTTAACCTTAGGGGAACTCTTTAATAGATTATATTCCTTAGATCTATATACTTATCCCCTTATAATACTTCCTAGATCTTTTAGGCTACTAAGGCTTTAAGTCCTTCCTTTATTCCCGCTCTAGTTATTTTCTAGAAGAATTCTATAAATTTAACGATTAACGCTAGCCTATTCCTATATTTTATAAGGTTTTCTTTTTCCTCGTAACTTATTAACGCTATTAATACTTATATTAGAAACTCCGACGTAACTTTCTTAGTATATTCGTCGGCTTTATCTAGCTTATTATAAAGATTAGTTACTTACTACTCTATATACTCTAGTCGCTGTTAGTAGGATTTTAGTAGTTCTTCTTAAGTCCTTTAAGTATCTAGTCTTAAAGCCTTAATTCTATTAAGGGTTTTATTATCTAATAAGGCTTCTCCCTTTATAAGCTCTCCTAACTCGCTTCCTAAGGATAGTTCCTAGCGGGGATTATTAACTTAATCCTCGCTAAAGTATTCTTTATTATTTACTATAGATACCTAGTATCTTAGCTTCTAAGGATACTATCCTAATCCGTCCTTCTTACTAAGATATATCTAGTACGAATTATTATAGTAAGTCGTCTAACTTAAGTAATTATACTCCTTATTAGTTAACTATACTAGTCGTTCCGGCTGCTCCTATTTATTATAGTTAGGGTATATATCCCCTACTATAGCTACCTACTCTTAATAAGGGTACTTATTCTAATAGTATCCTCTCTTATAGTATCTATAGTATTCTACATTAAATAGGTCCTTCTTCTACTTCTTTCCCTTATAAGGTTTCCTAGAGAATTTCGCTTTTATAGCTGAAATATTTTCCTTTCTCCTAAACTTAGTAATTAGACCTAAAGACTTTTATTCTATCTTCCTTTTATATAACCTATTATTAATAGAGTAGACCTTAGATACTAACTATATAAAGTTTCTAATATTGTTAGAATAGGCGAGCTTATCCTTAATATTATCCTTTAGTCCTTTTCGATATATAGCGGCTTAAGCGTCCTCTAACTATTTAAGCTAGTAGGTAATTCCTCTAAACTATACTATATATTCTATCGCTAGTCCCTTCTGTTAGAGATTTATAAGCTTTCGTTCTAGCCTTCTCTCTTTAATACTATCCCTAAAATAGAACCTTAATAGGTTCCTGATATATATCTTATTAGAAATAATCTTTAAAGAGTTATCCTCTATTATATTAGGGTTCTAAATTATAAGATATTCTTCCAACTAGGGTTAAAGTACTACTGCCGTATTACCTTTAAGGTATAATAAGTAAAATATATTCCTAGCCTTTACGGTATAGAAGCTTAATATATTAAATACTATATATAGGTTAATTTATTAAAGAAACGTATTTAATCCTCCCTTCCTACTAGAGAACTTAGTAGGGGTAGGTAACTTTATCCCTCCCTCGCCGATAGTAATTCCGTCTTTAGGAATAGGAGCTACCTCCTTACCCTTAAATCTACTTATAGCTTTAGGTATAACGCGCCGTCTCTCCCCTAAGGTAGAACTGGAAGTGCTTATACTGTATAGTCTAAAGTATAGTATTTAAAGTATAACGGGGTGGTTTAACTCCTGCGGGTAAATTATATAGTGTATTAAGTACTAGAAGGTAATAGAGATAGATAGTTATTAAATTATCTTTAGCTAAGACTCCTCTCTATTATATAAGTTGAATATAAGGAAAGAATTATTCTACTAAAGGAAAACCCCTTCCTTATATATTTATTATAGACTATACTAAGCCCTAATATAATCTGGGTGATCTGACCCTATATCTACTATATTACTCTGTGATCTGCCTGATATATTCTAGATTACTTATATTACTGGGTCCTCTCCTAATAGTCCTTTACCTATTAACCCTGTCACGTGCCTTACCCGTAACCTTGCGGGGTTACCTATAACACCTTACTAATAATTCGTAAGGGGAAGGTTCGCCTCTAGATAGTATTTAATTCTAGTAACGGTATTACTATCCTATCTAGTAGCCTAACTAAGCTGTTAGTAGTTAGGCGTATTAGTATTCTACTAAGACTATCTACTACTCCAATATATTAGTCTCTTAATAAGCGATAAAATACTTAAAAATCGAACTCCCTAAGTTTATCTAGCTAGGTGGCTATACGTCCTTTCTTAGTCTAACTAGTAGTAAAGATAGGCTTAAGGGCTTCGTAATCTATATATATTATTACTAGATACTTACTTCCTATCACTAGCTAACGGATCTCCGCTAAGTACTTTATAATAGTATAGTACTCCCTTTTAGAGTTACTATATCTAGTCTCTATATCTTACAGCTTATAGGAAAGGAATATATTTATCCGTTTATTTAGCTACTACCTAGGTATTACTTTAGTCCTTAGTAAGGTATTATATAGCTGGAATAAATACCCGCCTAAGGCAGTATTACTAGTATTAGTAGCGAGGTAGTACTATAAGTCTAGGTCTATTCCAGCTATAGCGTTTAAGCTAATTACTTATTTCACCTTAGTAAATAACTCCTACTAACTTTACCCCTAATCGAACGTATCCTTTTCGATCTACTTCCTCCGAATAGTTAGTTTCTTTTGCTTGCTTACCCTTACTAATTTTATAAAGTTTTAGTTATAGTCCTCTATTTTATTATTATACGCTTACTTTAGTTTTATATTATCTACTACTTATATAAGGTATACTTTCTTTATTTCTATTATATACTATACCCGACTAAGTATAAAGATCCGAAGAAAAGGTATTAGCTATAGGAATATATTAAGCTCTATATAATTTCGTAGGACTAGCTAGTTTAGAATTTTATCCCTATACTTTAACGATAGCGTTAAGCCCGCTATACTACCTTAGAATCCGAGAACCTTAATACTATTAGTAAAAAGGTAAGTCTTAGCTCCTAATAAGTAGACTAGGCTGAAGATATATCGGGGAAAGTATTTAGTATAAAGAAAGTTAAATAAGGTATTATAGTTAATTACTAAGGCGCTATAATCATCTATAAAGATTAAAAAGGTATATGTTTAGTAGTCTCCTATTAACGTTAGTAGCCTAGCTATCCCTTCGTTATTTAGTAGGAGTAGTTTAAAGATAAGGTTAGAGAATTAGGTATAGGTATATAGGGCACCTTTAAGGCCTTAGCCTATACGAATATATACCTACTATCTATTTAGCGCTAGAAACCCAGTCTTATTCTAATCCTCTTCCTTAGTAGGGATTGCCTAGTAGCTATTACTAGTATCTAAGCTGAAATAGACTCGATACTTTAGCTTAATTAGGGTATCTAGTACCTCCTCTAGATAGTATATAGGGTACGCTAACTTAACTATATAATAATTTATAGGGATAAAGTTATAGACTACTCTTATAATTAGTAAGCCCTTCTTTTTAGGAGGGAATTTAGTTCTCGCTCCCTAAGGACTACTATAACGTATAATAATTCCTATATCTTTAAGCTTTAGGAAAATTTTATTAGCGAACTCTCTTTCCTCTATAGTATATTAAGGGAGGGATCCTTTTATAGGCTTCGTATTTAGTTTAAGGTCGATTAAGTACTTAATAAGGTCTATAGGTTATATATCGCGTATATTTATTATAAAGTAATCCTACTAAGTATATACTAGCCTCTTTACTTAACTAATCCTCTTATTTATATCTGCTAGGATACTAATAGTAATACTACTATACTTAAACTATTCCTTAATAATAGATTCGCTATTAGTGCTCAAATCCTATTCCCTAGGCCGGCGTTAGGTAGGAAAACCGTCTCCTTATCCTAAGGAATACTTTATTACTTTAGTCGATATTTAATTATTAATAAGTATAGTTAATACTGGTGTACTTAGAGTTCTAACTAGTAGCGATACTAAAGATAAGGTATACTAATTAAAATCTTTAGTAATATTAAGTTTTTCGAATAATATAAGAGCTAAGGCTATAATATTTTCGTAGTAATATCTAAGGTCCTAAGCTCCCTAATATTACCCTAGTTATAATATTAGGATTAGTAGTTTTCCTGCTCGTTAAGTAGGATTTAGTACGTCTTATCTATAGTATCCCCTCTATTCTTATCCTTATTAAGTTCGACTATTGGGAGGTTTATATATATTAGGATAATTTCCGCTAGTACCTGCCTAGGCACTAAATTATTCCCCTGTATTATAACCTTCCCTATACTATAGTTAGGGTTTAATCCTACTCGCCGAATCTAGGGTACTCCTAGTAGGAGATTATATACTTAGTTATTAATAACCTACGCTTTTACTACCGCTTAGATTCCTTAGACATTTACTAGTAGGTAGATATAGTTAGTAAGAGTATAGATAGCGTCTATTACTAAACTAACCTAGAGGTATCTATCTATATAGACTTATAGTAGGGGGGTTATTAATTATAGTTTAGTATAACTAACTAGCTCTACTAGTAAGCTACTATTAATTAGTATTTATAGGAGCTTAACTATTCTAATCTATACTATAATTATAAATAGCTAGGATTATCCGTTATTATCGAATATATATACTATAATAGTAGGGGGTTCCCTTTATACTAAAGTAGTAATTACTATATTCGATCTACTTAGGTCGGCTTAATTCTTTGCTTTAGGTGTCCTCTTAATCCGATATTTAGGTATACTTTATTATATACTTAAGGTAAGCTCTTACCTAGCGATATCCGACTTATTAAGGAACTACCTAACCTCTATAGTAAGAGGTAGCTTTAGAATATCTTCAATAGAAAATCTTACTCCTCTAAGTAAACCCCTAATAGGGTCTAGTATCTTTAGTACCTTTACTAGGACTAGCTCCTAAACCTTTCTAGTCTTACTAACTCTAGTAGATAGTAGGTATGCTATATAAGGCTAGTTTATCAGCTACTTATAATTTAGATTAGGTTCGCGTTCTAGTTAGGTCTCTTAGAAGGTGGATAGGGAGTCTACTTCCTTAAATCCTAGCTCTTCTTCTAAGAGATTTATCTTATTAGTATTATCCTATAGTTAATTCTCCTTTTCTTCTAGATCTACTATATATTCTAATCCCGCTTTTAATGTCTTTAGGATAGCTTTCTACTTATTTTGCTTCTTAATACCCGCTACTTATTATAGTAGCTTTCCCTGCTTTGCTACTACTCTAGTTATCCTTTATACTACTATTACTTAAGTTACGAAGTTACTATCTAATAGTAGTAAATAAGCTACTGGTGCTAGGTAATAGTTCTGAGCGTCGGAGCTTCCCTTACCGTTATTAGAATTTTAGCTACTAGGATACTAGCCTTCGTGCTGGTAGGGTTAACTATTAATATTACTTAAGTAGGGTATAGCTGAGTTAGCAGTAATTAATAGTTATAGAGTCTATAATAATAGCTAGTTATAGAATAACGCGTAGTATCCGTATTTCTTATATATAAAGTACTAGATATTTGATATATCCTTCTTAGACTATAGCTGATATAAACCTTACTAGGATAGGTAGGAACTAGTGTTATTACTAACAGCCAAATTTATTGCTCGTAACCCTTATAGTAATACTAGGAACGCCTAATTTATATTAATAAGCACTTACCGTAGCAAGTTATTATTAGTTTATACTAGACGTCCGTAGGGTAAGACGACTCCTATTATATCTCTACTAGATAGATTAAATAGATTTAGCTTACCTACCTTACTATACGTAGCCTTAATAAGTCTCTCTACTATACTAAATAAATAGTCTAGACCCTTATTATATTCGAAGTTAACCTACTTATACTTAATCTAGTTATTTATTCCTCGGATAGTAGCTATTTCTACGTTAATCTTATTATTAGATATCTTTTATAATAGTTTAGCTACCCTCTTTAGGAAATCTGCTATAGTCTCGCTATTATCTTACTTTAATTATACTATCTTTATCCTTAGTTTAAACTTCTTTACTTAGGCGTCCTTTTTAGTTACTTAGAAGTTATTTAGGAAAGCTTACTTTAGCTTATCCTAATCCTACTTAGTATCTTTATTAAGATCTAAGTACTAGTTATAGGTATCCGCTTCGAGATTCTATTAAAATAGAAGGCGGAATACCTTTTCTTTACTAGCTAGGTTATTAAGATCCTTACTTCTAATATCCCTCTTATATATCTACTCTATATCTTTAATATATTCTAAGGGGTCCTCTTTCCTATCTCTTAATCTATAAAATACCCGAATCTTCGTAGGTACTATATTCCTTAGTTTACTAGGGGTAGGTAACTCGATATATAAAGCTGGTAGAGATATACTAGGTGTTAATATAGCCCTTTTCTTAGTTACTATCGTAAGAATAGGTAGAGGTCGGTTAATAAGTTCTTTAGTTACTTATAGAGGTTAGTCGATAAGTTCTTCAGTTACTTATAGAGGTTAGTTAATAAGTTCTTTAGTAGGGGAGGGGCTTAATAAGGAGGCTTTAAGAGAGCTTATATAGAATCTATTACTTTAGGCTTATATTCTAAATAGGCTGGATTCCTTCTCTAGTAACTTTGATTATACCCTACTAGCTTACGTACTCTATTAGAAGGCCAGCGGTGCTGGTAAACGGGTATTAAATAAAGTAGGAGGTATATATAAACTAATAATAATAGGTAGAGTATTTACTATCTCTTTAGTAGTTACTTTAGTAAGATAATACTACTCTATCCTTTAAGCTATCCTTAGTACTCCGTTAAGTCCTTCTAATAATTTCCCTTGCTTAAAGCAGAAAGTAATCCCTCAGGTTATCAAAATTAATATAAGACGATCCCGGCTGAGCCCCTAACTAAAAGGTAGCAACTAGCACACAGCAATTAGAGATGATATTACAGCTAGGTAGCTAGTATTAATATATCTAAGTGGGTGGGAGCTGCCTGCTAAAAATGGTGGCCAAGTCGGCCAAGGCGCTACTATGGATCGCTACTGCTAATGCCTAGTGTCAAGCACTACTGCTAATTCCTTCCCAACAGCGTCAGCCTCCAGCCTCGCGGTTGGTGCCTTGGACTAATTTTTTCAACTTTCATCAGAACTAGAACTAATATGGGGGCTCATGAGCTTTCCTGGAGTACATTTTACAAGCGAATGATGCCTTCACTTTAGGCTTCAATCGTGACTATACAATGGCTACCGGCCATACCTATTGAAGGGCAAGTAGGAGGAAATTCTGTACAGTCCCAGCATCCCTCGACAACGCCCGCGCCCACGCATAACTGAAATCCAGCCCATGCAATCGAACCGCACATGCTGTATACAACATCAACGCCTCTCCTTTCAAGTCATCAGCAAAGGCTTTTGCTCTGTTGCTTTCGCATCGTCTCTGAAGACTAGCTCTTCAAACCAATTGGTTACTCTTCCGCAAAATGGATCAACATGGGTCGCCCAAAGATTTGCAACCCTGTACAGGAAAACGTAAAACATGGGTATTGCTATGAAACACACCCAGCGATTCGCAATCGGCAGCCAGCCTGGCGGAAGTTCCTTGCCATCTTTATCTTTGCCCTGCGGTGGGCGAACTGATGCCCCAAATAAGACCCAAGTTAGGACTGTCCGAATCAATGGTGCATGTAATAGATATATGGGGAAGCTAAGCTTGCCCATCCAGCAGAAGAATGAGTGGGACATGATCCGTTTTGCGGTATCGTTGAACATGATGCCCAAAATCAGGATGTTGGCTCCCAAGCCTGGGTAGTAGCGTGCAATCTCCACACCAGTAGGGAACATATAGTCACCGAGTTTTAATAGAAAGGCAGACCAACGCGTCCAAGACTGGTTCTCCTCAGGGAACGATATGAAGAACAAGCCAATGATAATTAGGATCGAGGAGGCCACAGATCGGGCGAGATAATGCTTGGCGGCAAAACTCTGCACGTCGGCATCTATGGTGAGCTCCGCAAGAATCATGCCGCAATAGACGTTGAATCCGATGAGAGCTGAGATGTCATTAGCAAGATAGTGAAAGGATGGAGACTATCTTGAGTACTCACCGTCTCCGCCTTTCCAATTGAAATAATAAAGTGCAACTAGTATGAATATCCTCCACTTTGGCTTGACGTAGACCGTAGCGAACAGGGTTAAGTAGGTCATCATTGAGCCTTTCAGGAGGTATGTAAGGGTCCATTGTATCCTGTCGTAAGCGTTGTATCCATCTAACCATGTAGTCCCAAGATTCTGAAACAGATCGTAGAAAGCGGCAGCGAAAGAAGCGCTAGGGTCTGGGCTTGTGTCCCGTATCCAAGCAGAGTCGGCGGCGTGCGCGACTTTGTAACCCCCAAATTGGCACACCAGCCAGCTGCAGATCGTCGCTATGACGGCAGGTATCACGAATCGTCCCGTTCTTCGGAAAGAACTCTTTGCAACAGTCGACAAGGCGGCATCAGCATTGCCGGCACGAGAGAGCTTTATAGGTTTAAGAGAATTGACGTAGCCGGCTAGGAGGGCGAAGGCAGCCACGCTGGCTCGACCCATGACCAGACATCGGATGAAGGGGAGTTGGAAGAGGGTTGGAGGAAGCTTGTCGGACATGGCTGGAGAGAGCAGGTGAGGCCCGAGTGACCGAGATAGATGTGCTGTCACGACGAGGACAGATGCAACGCCGCGTAGACCCTGGGAGACAATGTCAGTATTCTGGCAAGTAAAAGTCAATTGAGCAAGGACGTACATCTGCCCAGACCACATCTCTCTTGGATGCTTGCGGAGGTGCCATCTCGAACCGGTTGAGAACGCCAAGGCCATCAAGCAACAACGTATATTATCGCAAGTGGTTGCTCCAGCTGGGGAATAGGAGAGTGAATGCTTCAAGAAATATGCACAAATAAAAGAAAGGTATGTTCAAGGCAGCAGCAACAACCGCCTCCTCCACCAATTGATGCACTCCTGAGGCTGACACTTTAGGGGGGATTTAAGCCCGACGAAAGAGCGACGACATCGGTAAGCCGGGAAAGCCAGAGATTAACACGAAACTTGGCGGAAATTGGCGAGAATTGGGATTCTCCATCATTGGTCCACGAGATTCTCGGCTAAAGCCCCGCGGGCCCTACACCGCTAACAATTCGGTAGCATGGCCGTTGAGGGGGGGATAGGAACATGCTCTTTCCGCGATCATCTCCGCCCCCAATTAGCCCGTAGCGCTAACCCTGAACTGCCCACCTGCCAAACCCTTTTGAGCACGCGACAAACCCACGTCGTTCCCGCCGTCCAGGTGTTCGAGTTCAAAATGCGCAGGACTCATGAATCATTATCGGCATCGTCATCACCGAATCTTTGTTGACGCCTCGTGTGGCGGAGATCAACAATCCTTCCCGGACGGTGGCCTGTTCGGCGACAGACAGAAGCGCACGAACCGGCTGGACGTGCTTGGCAACCCCTCCAGACAGGATTTCACGCCATGCTAAGAAGACGAATTTGCGCAAGACAACATGCGAAGATACAAAAGTCTGACGCTTTGGAAAGTTGAGATGGCGCAAATGGGTATTGTTGCTCATCGTTGACGTACGAGCCATGTCCCATCAGTCCGAAATTGGTCCTTCCCTATACTCCATCCAAGCTCCTCCCCAAGCAAAGCCAAGGCGCACCAAGAACCCTCTTCGTATCGCGGGAAATAGTCCCCCTATTGCTGCGATTGCGTATCCATAATTTGGGCTTTCCGGGGCGACGAGAACGCTATCGTGATGAGGAGGAAAATACAAAAGCATGCTACATCTGTTGTAGCTGCCATCTTGTTGGGATACATTGAAAGAATGGAGTTGTGAAACGTGCGGCGGATGTCCACGGCTTTATAGATATCTTCGACTATTCTCAAGGAAGCCACTTATCTCAACACATTGGCGCCATGAAATGCAGAGATGTTCTCCTCGCGGACTTACCGTGGCCTTACCGTGCCATCTACCTTGCAAGCATCAAGACCCCAGCGATGCCTCCTCATGTTCACACCAGCCAGACCCCACTGATGGTCAGAAATATTCTGAAATGTCTGAGTGCAAGCAGGGAAGCTTTGACAGCCATGGCGCACTACCGCCCAACAGCCCGAGTCTATTGAAGAGGCATGAGTCGTTTCGTGGCTGGCTTTATCGATCGATACAACTACACGTCCCTGGAAGCCGTTGAGTGCGAGGAAGAAGCTGTGGACACCCAATCCACACCCATGGAGATCGAATTAGGCACTTATGACGAACCTCAACTACGTTGCTGCTTAGCCCGCTTAAGGCGGCCATTACTGGACTATGAAACCGTAACACCAATCTATGGGGCAATAGCACTGCAAGACTTCCTTTTCGGTACGGAGACAGCATTTGAAGGCTCAACGCCTCGTTCCCCAGACATCATGGGCTACCTAACTGCGACGTGTCATGACGCATTCAAATGAGCTGTGCACGACTATCTGCTCAAGGCACTCAATAGCGTTCAGCCTTCATTCCGGTGACTTGAGTATGAACATGACTCCAGCGGAGTCCCTCAGCGGCCAAAAGCACTCTGCAGCAGCAACAAGTTTCCACCCAATTTGCGGCACTACAACATTATTATTCTCAACCGAAACCCAACTTACAAATCTCAAGTTCCTGGGAACGGACAAAGGCCTTTTAGATGAAGCGCTCGCTGCGCTCTGCTCTATTTGTTCTTTTCGGAAAGAGATTATACGAAGAAGCCATGATTTGTAAGAAGGCGAACTATGAACGTTGAGTATGCAGGTATCCGACGGACCATGTGGTCAACGGTCTGCGAGCTGCCATCAACCAAGCACTGACCCACCTTTAAATCCATATTGAACTTTTTGATACTGCGATATATATCTGCATCTTGCCGGCCTGATCATAACAGAAACCCCCTCCGTCTTGTCAACTGACGCGGAATCTTGGACGTCGCCAAAACTTTCACGGCGGATCGCATGCTCCGTGACAAATCGTGTTGGTGGAGCAGAGGACTGACCTTCCTCATTAGCTGGTCTGGGCGCGTAGCAGAGTGCAATGTCATGATGGCGCTCTACCAATTGTTCAGGCAAAATGTTCCGTTCACCGTTCTGGGAATTGGTCCGGCCATCCTAAAGGCCAGCTTGGTATACTGTTGCCACAATATAATACAGGATGTGCTGGCTTCTTGCCTCAGATGCATATCCGGCATGTGCCCCACCTGGCGAGCAACCTCCACAAGCAACGGCTGTTAAGCATTGACCGGGTCTATGGGTACGCCAGGCGTACATCGCGTTGACCCGTCCACCTGGTTCCACCCTTGGTAATCGCTCCCGGGCAAGGATAATGCGCCAAGCTAAACGTTTCGGTCTAGCTCGGTCCAATCATTGGTATGTTATGGACGTTCTAACTGTCCAATTGCGTTCAGTTGCGGCGGGCTAGAGCTCGATCTCAAGCCACAGATCTGGAGGACGACTCGAGAAACCAAGATCGTTCTTCTTCGGTCGCTAGGTGGGAACCCGCCGATGTGAATGGTATAATATCATTGCCAATATCAGTTCTCTATTCAGCCAACGACTTTGCTCGTCCAAATCTCTTCCTCTCAACAAGGAGAAGCGAAGGTGAGAGTTGCAGAGACGTGGTAGCGGTTAGCCAGGTGTCAGGACCCTTATCGAGGAACCAGGGTCACATCCATGAGCGCTAGGCAGGAGTTGCAGGGATGCAAACGCCTCAGCCGAAACAGGCAAAACCTTCTATGGGAACAGTGACTACGTATCGCCTGATGATGCATTGAAGGTGCACATGGCAGACGCGATACGATAGGCTCGATGAATGGATGATTGCCGTGGAGCCTTGGAGGGAAGGCAAGCACAGCCCGAAAAGGAAGCAAGTTGAAGCGGCATTTGTGCGGGTTGTGCAGGATCATTCGTGTCATCATTTGGGTAAAGTTTTGCGCATTTCGGTCCTTTAACCTATCGTACATGCCCGCCCTTGACTCCATCGTTCTACATATTAAAGGTGCTTCTCCATATTATTTAATATGCACCACTTCTTCCTCGTCCTTTGCTGATTTTCGTGGTTTTCGTTGTGCAGTTTTTGGATCTGGAGGGCTACTGCTGATCCCGCCCCGCAAAAGCCGAGCCGTGTTTCTTCGGCTGCTTGAAACAGTTTAGCGTCTTTTCTTAGGCCGAGCTTCTGGTCTCATCGCAATCCTTCGAGGCCGAACGCGCTTGAACCGATTCCTCCAATCCCAAGCTGCATCTCAGCACCTACTACTTACATTCTTTGTACTACTCTTCGCCTTTGTACTTTGTACTTATATATTCTCACCGTCTTTGTTCTGTCACTGCCCAGCCTAATCACGCCTTTCGTCCTTTCCGGCTGTGTTCTTCGACAATGGGTTATCTTCATTATAGCCCTTGCTCCCCATTCACATAACGACACACGTAATCATGTCCTAACACTTCAATTCCCGCATTCCTTGCCTCTTAGGCTTCAATCCCTACGGGCTGGCCTTGTGAACCCTTCCGCTGCCCAGCACTCTCAACCAGAATAGTCTACTGCAACTTTGTAAGCTACACCTCACCCATGAAGTCGTAGGACAACACCTGCAATTACCATGGCCGACACACAGCATAAAGGGCACGATGGTCAAACCGCGTCAATCAACTCCCATGATCTCGATACGGCCAACAGTACCACCACGCAAGGCTCGCAAGAAGAGTCTGTTGATTCTATACACACCACTGCCGACGACCATTTTCGGCCCGAAGAACTCACCCTCGAAAAGGCTCAGTCTTTGGGTTATCCAACAGAGCAGACCCTGCCCTCAGAGTCCGTCGAATCTCACTCTACATCCGATGATTTAGAAAAGGCTGTTGTGGCGCCAATTCTGATACAGCAAGAGCTGGGAGCGCAAGACTATGAGAAGTCGGATGTCGCACCTGTCATCCGAAGAGGTCACCCCCCAAGAGCGACATGGAGAATATCCACGCCTCCAAGCGAACTACCAAAACTACCATACAAACAGGAACGCAAGATTTTCCGGGAGTTGCGCCATAACCTCTTCAACGTTTACCAGCGCTTGTTCTCAGTCGTCTTTATTGGTAACATGATCGCCTTCGTCATCGAACTAGTTATGCACCGACGTTCACGGCCCTTTGGCCCGCCACTTGGGAACGTAGCCACCGCCGCTGCAGCCAACATTCTAGGCGCAATTCTGATCAGGCAGGAATATGTCATCAACGGGCTGTACACCTTCTTTTGCTCCATCCCGCATTGGACACCATTTCGGATACGCCGCATGGTGGCAAAATTATATCACTTTGGAGGCGTTCACAGCGGCTGTGCCATCTCTGCCACAGTGTGGTTCATTCTCTATACCGCTCTAGTCACCAAGCAATTTGTGGACGGAGATTTCAATCAACCCGCGGTTATCGCCATCACTTACATTCTGCTTGCGCTCTTCCTTTCGATCTGCATCTTCGCAGTACCGAAATTCCGAATTTTCTCACATAACACTTTTGAGGCGATTCATCGATTCGCAGGATGGATTGCGGTTGCGTTGTTTTGGGTCGAAGTTCTCCTTGTTCTGCATGCGGAATCACAGATATCGGGATCCAATTCGCTTGGCAAACTTGTCATCCAGGCCCCGGCGTTCTGGTTCCTTCTGATCATCACCTTCTTCATCATTCTTCCATGGCTACGACTTCGAAAAGTTCGGGCTTATCCAGAGGTCCTATCAAATCATGCGGTTCGTATCCATTTCAGATTCATGAAGATGGGCCCAATTTTAGGCATTCGCATTACAGACAACCCAATGAAAGAATGGCATGCATTCGCGACTATTCCCGAGAAGGACGGCTCATCATTCTCATTGATTGTGTCTGACAATGGAGACTGGACGAAAAAGCAGATTATGGAGCCTTCAGATTCTTACTGGATTCGCGGTGTACCCATTACGGGGGTACTTCGAATGGCCATGGTATTCAAGCGGGTTGTAGTCGTTACTACAGGCTCAGGTATAGGCCCTTGTCTGTCCATGCTGGTTGCGCATCCCATGCCATGCCGAATCCTATGGTCTACACCGAATCCTCTCCAGACGTATGGTGAAAACATCTTACAGCTAGTCACCGATGCAGATCCCGACGCCATGATAATCAATACCCGTGCCTCTGGACGCCCGGACATGGTGGCCTTAGCTTACCACATGTACCTCGAATCAAAGGCAGAGGCGGTTTTCATCATTTCGAACCCTTATCTAACGAGCAAGTTGGTCTACGGCATGCAAAGCAGAGGGATACCGGCTTACGGCCCGATCTGGGATTCTTAATGGGAAGTTCTTAACGGGTCAATCCTAGAGAGGATTGCTGAGGGAGTCAACACGAGGGATTGATGGGCGATATTATTCGATTGCATTACTTGCACTGGGCTGCATTGCTACATGGAGTCATCTAGAGCGAATACCAGCCCTCTCGGGCACGGGAGGACGATTTCACGAGCATTGACGACGGAATGTCTCTCGTCAAAAGTACGATAACGAACCGTGGCCTGTCTCTACCTGCGTCGAGCGCATTCGAGGGAGTGATAGTAGAGCAAGGGTGATTGGGATATGTGTTGTGCATACATAGCTTCATGTGCATATGTATTGATTTATCCCAAATCTTCCCGCCATCCTAATCACACTACATCAGGTGGCAGTGTTGCGAGTAATCCTGCGATACCGAAGGCTGCCGGCAGGGTTCAATGGCTCGATCAGATGATGGACATGGTCCATCCACTAGGATCTAGGCGGCAACTAGATGATGGGCTACGAACCTTTGGATCCAACCCGGCCGCCTCAAGTGTCTAGTGTCTGCCACGTTACCTCATTCGAACCTTTCACTTCACCGCTCTAGAGGGCAGGCAGTGTCTATCAGGCACATGAAAGGACCTCCAATTGCCTTGATCGGACATTTTTCTAATGAGTTCCGAGGAATTTAGTGTAGTCCCGTATCTCAGCCTAAACCACGATGATCTATTCGTATCGAAGCCAAGGCGCGTGAGTTGCTCGGCTACGATGAAAAGGAGCCGAATCTTTCTCGTTTGCAAGACGCCATCACCCTTATCAATCCACTTGATCAAACCAGCTGTCACTATCAACCTGGTTGTCAATCCATCTCTACCAACAAATGCAAGGATGATCCACCAGCCGATCGCGGATTCGGCTTCTTCCAACCTGCATTAGCCTGTTCTTAAAGCGAGCCTTGGCGAGCCATAAGGTACCTTAGTGCCGCTTATTCCTTCCCTGCATTTCGAGCAAACCCGACTGACTGAAGCAGGTACCTTACTCTGGACTCTGTCCAACTCTAGGCATGCGCCCCCTTCATCTCCTCAGATCATCATTCAACCTGCTCTAAGGTCCGCGTTCGGAAGCTCCGTCATCCACGTGGTGCTATTCTACTCCTGCATGAATCGAATGCGGCCAGGGTCAGGAACGAGCCGCTTATCCAGTCCAGGGAAACTGGTCTGCACACCTACGAGCAACCTGAGGATGCCAGAGCAGAGCATGCATTTCTTATACAATCTTTAACACCTTGTGCCCGCGGCGTGGAGGTTGCTAACTTGTGCTTTACCTTTAATGATTTTGCTTACCGTAACCGGCAAAGTGCTTTGTCTGCTCTGTACGTGAATTGCAAATCTATCCCGCCGTGCAGGTCCCAAACCCAAGCTTTTACTGGATTCCCCTTAATGCTTGATGTCCCTCAAGCTAACGGCTGTTCTAAAGTCCCAAGGTTCAGTTGCTCCTTTCGTTCTATTTCCATCCTCGAATGAATGGTTACTTTCTTGTGTACACTATATCTGCTCGCTTCTCTCTCCTTCTGCTCTAGGTATGTACCCTGTTCGCATGAATGGGTGTAACTTGCGATGCACCTGATATAGACTTGCTTTCGTATAGCCATGAACATGGGTGCGGAACTCAGGACAAACCTGTAACTTCCCGCTATTGACTTATGCACATCCACTGCTACACGCTCTCAGGCCCTTACAGACGCCAATAATCTTGTCGTTTTCGTTGCTGCTCGATCTGTTTGCAAAGTCGGTAGGCAGCTTGTTGCCAGTTTGAACCTTGAGTGTTTACAGCCAAGCGACTGCGTTTGCATTCGTTCTGCCAACAATGTATGGACCTGATAACTTTGTCTTAGATCGACCCAGGCAGCATTCTCACACTGAACGACCTAGGTCTACTATCTAGTAAGGCACGTGGCCACAAAAGGTACTCGAGCGCATTTCACTAGCTCAAATCCCGCGTACACTACTCTCGAGTTGTACTACCACGTAGACGCTTCGCACGCCAAGTACATTATCAGCAAGCCAAGCATTCTGGCCTCTATCGTCGTCAAGGCCAAATCATGCAATATATCTAATGAAGCTATCTTGGTAATCGATGCTTATGAGAAAGCCTCATACTATCAACAGCATTACAGGCAATGGGAACTGTTATCACGACACAGCGAAGAGGACTGGGTTAAATTTAAGGCGCCTTACAAAGAGACAAGATTTCCAATTGCACCTCTAGCTTTCATGTGTGGCACAACTGGGCTAAGCAAAGTAGCAATGATAGCAAAAGCATTGTTCCCATAGATGCATGTAATCAGGAGCAACAGCACTTCATATAATGTAAGCTTCCCCACATGACTCAGTCTTCGGAGACCGGCATTTTGACATTTCAACAGGTCAACCGCCTCCAATGTCTCGCGGCATCCCACAACTTCGCCCTCCCTATGACAACAGGCTGCACAGTGTGGGTGCATCGAACCGTCGACTCGATGCGAAATTCGAATTGAAGCTCTGCCTCGATTCGGTTAAGAGCTCTGATATAATGCAGTTTCCAATTGTGCCTGCTATGATCATCACCATTCTGACTTCTCCATTAACCAAGACAAAAGATCTTCGGTCACTACGATGTATCTGGCAAGTTGCCCTAGCTCCGGTCGAAGTCATCTTAAACAACCCCTCTTCCATTATGAACGCCGTCGTAATTGGCATCCCAATCCCAGAAAGCACAGGCGAAGGCCCCAGCATTCACGGTCAGTTAATCCCAAACCATCTGCTGGTCACTTTGTCAGTTCCAACGACGTGGCCAACTAGGAAGGAGTCAGCGAGGAAGAGATCAAGTAGTGGATTACGCAAAGGCTAGAGCGGTCAAAATTGCTCGATGGAGTGGTCAGCTTGCCAGATAATATTCGACGTGCTGCCGCTTGGGAATTGCAGAAGGTTATTTTAAGGGCTGTGGAGAAGAAGGAGGAGACGGTCAAGAGGGAGAATCGAAAAAAATGAATGCTGTGCATCCGACGGCTGAAGTGGGTGTTGAGGGGAAGGAGGCTGATGGGGGAGAAGTTCGGTGAGAGATAGGGAAATGGAGACAGTCTGAAGAAGAAGAAAGAGGTGAGTGTACTATTGCTAGTTAGACCCTTGAGAGAAAGTGTACCGAGGAACCGTGGCTCGAGGAGAAGACACCAAATGGGGTTTATGTTAATGGAATCACCACCGATGGGGTGAACTACTGAGGAAGGTGGTCAAATCGATCAATCCAGGAAAGACAGGTTTCGGATATGCAAGCACAATTCCGAATAGCTTCAAAGGGGCGACACGCGGTCATGAAGAGAGTATTCTTGAGATGTGAATTCGGTGACGATGATTCGCGTTCAATTTTGGCCTCTGAATGTTATTTTCCCAGATGTATAAATTTGGAATCATAACATACGCAGGACAAAGGAAGTTTGTATACAACAATAGACTGTCCGTTCTTGAGCACCGTAACCAAACCAAAGCCATTGTTCATAAAACGGCTTCCGGGCTGAAGCAAACTTGATGACGTTGGACGAGGCGGATATTCCTACAACACGGTTGTCCTGTCTTGCAGCGCAACCAGTTATATGCCTAGGTCGAGAAGGCGCTAAAGCACTCGCATGGCGGGAGTGGGGCCAAACAACGCCTTCCTCGTCAACGCCAACGCCCTACGTACCTATCCTTCTGGATTCAGGAACACTAAATAGTTACTGTCGAGCAATGTCGCTTCACTAACCCTTGCCTCCCCTCCTTTTGCTGCTTCATTTCCAGCACAATCTTGCTGCGCCAACGTTACTGAGGTACCGCGAACCAGACGCAACCTCCGGCGGCTACGGAGTCCACCAAAGTTCACAGCCCCCAATCTGTTAGCTCAGCATTGTCTCGCGCCAGTCTTTTAACATAAAGAGTATCTCTAATTGCATTTAATGCAAGTGTGTCCATCTAGCACCTGGTTGTCTCAGATGGATACTGACTCATTGTGTTGTTCTGGCAGACATCAACGAATCACGTCCAACGGTGCCACTAATCGACCCTCAGACCAAACCAACCTCCATCGAACCCACCTCCAAGCTATTCTGCCTCCACACTCCTTCGCAATATAATGAATGGCAGCGACATTAAGAAAGCCGCCATCAGCAAAGCCAAGCAAGTAGCTTCTGCTGCGAATAATGCTGCGAATGGTAACGGAAACAAGAAGAGGCGGAAGGGCGGAGATCTGAAGCCCATCATCACCACCGAAGACCAGCAAGCGGCAGAGGCAAGCCCAAAAAGCGCCACCAAGATGAATAGCTCGAAGTAAGCATTGTCATGCCTGGTTCTATGATGGGATTTGTTGCGTGAAATGCCTCAGCCCTAACACCCAACGCGCATAGTACGAGCTCCCCCCTGTCCCACCACAAGCCCCAAATCAGCCGATCTTCTTCGTCATCTTCGTCCCGAGACGATGGTGCGGAAGTCACAGCGGAAGAGGAGGACTCGGAGGACTACTGTAAAGGTGGATACCACCCAGTGAATGTCGGCGAGACATTCAAAGATGGGAGATATATCATTACGCGAAAGCTGGGATGGGGTCACTTTTCAACGGTCTGGCTTTCCAGGGACACAGAGACTGGGAGGCATGTTGCGTTGAAGGTTGTACGGTCTGCAGCTCACTACACCGAGACGGCTGTCGATGAGATCAAGCTGCTCAACAAGATTGTCGCAGCCAATCCTAACCACCCCGGAAGGAAGCATGTCGTCAGTTTGCTGGACTCATTCGAGCATAAAGGCCCCAATGGCGTTCATGTGTGTATGGTCTTCGAGGTTCTGGGCGAGAACCTGCTTGGTTTGATCAAGAGGTGGAACCACCGAGGCATACCAATGCCACTTGTTAAACAAATCACAAAACAAGTGTTGCTAGGATTGGACTACCTACACCGAGAATGCGGCATCATCCACACCGACCTGAAGCCCGAGAACGTCCTGATCGAGATTGGCGACGTTGAGCAGATTGTCAAGACGTTCGTCAAAGACGAGCCCAAGCTAGATGACAAGGAAGACAATCGCAATGGGCGACGTAGAAGAAGGACCCTCATCACAGGCAGCCAACCTCTTCCGAGTCCGCTGAATGCGAGCTTCAGCAACTTGGAGCAGTTGCGCTTTGGGCACACCATGACAGGATCGCAAAGTAGCTTGAGCCAGATGATGACCGAAAGCCCAGGTAATTCTCCTATCAAAGGTCCGGCTACTCCAAAAGATAGCTTTGTAATGAGTGGTGCTGTAGCTTCAACCACGCCTCCAAAATCGATGAGGGAGATGCTCGGTCTCAAGGACGCGCTCTCTCAAAGCACTGGGGATGATACGCGGGATAAGGAGAAGACTGCGTACGTTAAGGACTATGTCATCTATAGGAGCCTCCAAACTGACACGGAGTTCCAGTGAAAATCTATCGCAAACAATTTCCGGTATTTCCCTGAACAAGTCCGCTTCTCCGAAAGAAGCGAGTCAAGAAGAGATAGACAGAGCTATGGATACAATATCTGTCAAGATTGCTGACCTTGGAAACGCATGCTGGGTCGGCCACCACTTCACAAACGATATTCAGACTCGACAGTACAGATCTCCAGAGGTCATTTTAGGGGCAAAATGGGGTGCCAGTACCGACATCTGGAGTATGGCAGCTATGGTATAAGATCCTGATCCATAAGGCTTTTGGAATCTCGGAACCTTCGCTGACACTCAAATCCGCAGGTGTTCGAATTAATTACAGGCGATTACCTATTCGACCCCCAATCCGGCACGAAATATGGCAAAGACGACGACCACATAGCTCAAATTATCGAACTCCTCGGTGTCTTCCCACGCTCCCTCTTCCTCAATGGCAAGTGGGCCCAAGAGATATTCTCACGAAAAGGCGAGCTTCGAAATATTCACCGCCTGAGGCACTGGGCCCTACCCGACGTGCTGAAAGAGAAATACCACTTCAACAAGACCGATGCAGACGCTATTGCAAACTTCCTCATACCAATGCTGGCATTAGAACCCAAAGATCGAGCAAATGCAGGGGGCATGAGCAATAGCCCGTTCTTGTCTGACACGAAGGGTATGGAGCATGTCAACCTCAGCGTCCCGATTGGTAGCAAAGGCGAGGGCATAGAGGGGTGGGCTACAGAGGTGAAGAAGCGGTGATGCAGCACCTCCTCAAGCAGCACGCAGTGCTTACGGGCTCTAATGTACCTCTTACATTCTGTCATTCTTTACATAACGAGCTCGGATTTGGGTATGGAAGGTCAGCATTGAGAAGAGCCAGGTGGGATGCGAATCCCAGATGGTGGTTAGTCCATAGCCGGGACCATTAGCGGGGATGATGATGGTGGTACATCTTCTTAACCTATAGAAGTGGATATGTCTGACCTATGGATGGTACTACGTACGTGTTACGAACTGATCAATGCATGCATGGCTTCATTGTACCTTATTTCGTCTGGATATGACGAGGGTTGCATAAAGGGGGTAGGGGTTAGGGCAGGGTAGGGTAGCGGGCTTCAGTAGCGTTGTTGCTCGTCGAGACGGGGAGCGCTGGTTTGGTGTAGATGTGGTGGTACTGTAGCAAGTGCATGTAACGAATTACGAAGGATCAAACGTGCAAGTGCTGCAATGTAGACACAACTTTGCCAAAAATGGTCTCAGCCAAGTTCCTAAAGCGGTGGCGCTTCTTGATATCCCATTTCCCTAACGCCACACCTCCAACACCCCATCTTATCCATCCCTCAGTACCTAACGGTATTACCCCTAAAACCCTCCATAGAATTCCATCTCCAAAATGCCACCAGTAAGCCCACCAACCACCCCCTTCCCGGCTGTTGTACCTAGCTAAATCTATCCACAGCCATGGGCCACGAACCCAGCGCCAAAAGTACGTACCTTACACTCTTACTTTTCTTCTCTTCTCTTCTTTTCGCAGCATCCTCCTTTACCAACTTCATCCTCTACTATCCCCTCTATATACAGTCTCTGCTGCAGCCGTCAAAATCCCTTTCTATCCTTCTTATTTATCAAAAGCCACAACATTTTCCTACACTGTACAGCAGTATCCGGAGTAGAGGTTGTTGTGCTATACCTAGCTCCTAGTACCTAGTGACAGTGGTGTTTGTATAGTTGTGAGGGTATCGGGTTGAGTGGGAGTCTAGTCATGCCCCTCCTGCCGTCTGACGTTGATGTTGATGTTGTTTTAGATGAAAGGTCTTGCGTGTATTACTACTGTGTTTTTCGAATCGTATAAGGGGATGTATAAGGGGACTAACAATATGAGTAGACGGAATCCGCACGTGAAGCACGCAAATCGTTTTATTGTGATCTGTGCCAGAAGGGATATAGTAGGGTTAATGAGTTTGAGGCGCATGAGGGGAGTTATGATCATCAGCATAAGAAGGTTAGTGAGGAGTTCGTTGGTTGTTTGTTTGTTTGAGGGGGTGTCAACTTCCTTCGCTGTGGTTCGTATGGGCTGTCTTCTACCGGGATGAAACCGCTTGAGATGTGCTAGGCTTCTTTGGGGGCTTGTTTTTTATTGTACTCCATACTGTTGCCATCTTTATGCTCATCAAAGTCTTGCCTTTTGCTTCTATGGAAGGTTTGCTCTGGCTATGACATGTTGATTGCTCATCATATGTCCTCGACAGCGCCTAAAAGAAATGAAACAAATGTCCCGAGACCCCCTCGCCGCCTCCAAAGCTCGCCGCGCCGAAGAAAAACTCGGCGGTATAACCATAAAACCACTCTCCCTCGCCCCCTCAGACACCAAACCAACCAGCGGTTTCAAAAAGGGAGGTTTCAAGAACGCTTTTGGGAATGTTGATGATGATGGTGAGGAGAAGGATGAGAAAAGGGGGAGGGGAGGGAAGACGGAGGTTAGGGTGGAGGGGTTCGGTGTGAGGGAGCTGGAGGTGGAGGTGGAGAGTGAGAGCGAGGAGGATGAGGATAAGTATGATCCGAGGAGGCCGAGCGGGTGTGGGGAGGGATGTCCGGGGAGGGGGTGAGATGCAAGCTATTCTTATAAGGACCGTTCATCGAAGAGAGAATTAGTTGACAATCTTGTGGTACGTCGCCCCTTTCTTGGGGTAAATGGCGTTTTCATTGAAACTGACCATGATTAGGTTCGTCCCCTGAAGCGCTCGGAATCCTCTGAAGTCGCATCAGAAAAGGCCTCCATCGTACATCGTGCATAGAAGCTCTGCATGGTTCTCGAAGCTGCGAACTAGTCTATCGGTGCTCAAAAGGGATTTAGCATCGAAGAACAGTGCAATCCTGGGTAGTGAATGGCCGCCGACCAAGCGCGAAAGAAGTGAAGATTAGAGCACGTTACGGGGAAATGACCAAGGAAGAGTGCGTTGCATGGGGGAAAGATGTAGAGAACTTTTCATTTCTTCGTACCGATGAGTAGGTAAAGTGGTATGACTCTAGTGGTGCGAATGCGCAAATACTTGATCTTGGGAGAAATAGAGTCAGAGGATGGCGCATATGATGGGCTAGTAGCCGTTGCTTTGTTGCACATGATGTGAAGGTGAAGCAGAGGATGCGTCGATATCAGCTTTAGCAGGTGCAGTAAGGGTAGATGTTATGGGTGGGAAGGGTGAAGATGATGGTGTATGAAGGGGTTGAAAAAAAAAGATCTGGAAGGAGGTATGTAGATGGCTTGGCAAGAACGGTGTTAATAGTGGTCACTGACCGAAGGAGTGAGGGAAAGGTATGGTGTATATACATGGTTTCTCCTCCTACAATGACTCTACAACCCGAGCAAAGTCGAATACCAAGTCATCATCCCCATATTGTGCTATAATCTGCATCCCAACACTTGGTTCTTCCGACACAGGCACGCTCATTGCCGGTAAGCCCGCCAGACTAGCAGGAACCGTCAATACATCCGCACTATAAGCTTCTAAAGGATCGGCAGAATCGAGCGAGTCAAGCTTTGGCGGCATAGACTGCGCCGTGGGAGTTAGGATGACATCCACTTTGTCTTCCGTTGACGATATGGCTTGGTCATCCAGAAGAGGATGAGGTAGTGCAAAAGCATTGTTAAAGTCTCTCTGGACCAGCCTGCGCACTTTCTGAGCTTTGATAAAGTAATTGTTAATGGCTGCTGCGCTCAAGCTGTAGGAACCGAGAAGTATCCTCCTCTTTACTTCCTCTCCGAGCCCCGATCCCCGCGTAGCGGCGTACAATACATTGTCTGTTCCTTCGCGCTCGGCCGACTTGTTGCCGTAGCGGACACCATCGTATCTCGCAAGGTTGGAAGAGGCTTCTGCTGGTGCGAGCACGTAGTATGCTGAGAGAGCCATTTTGGTGGCTGGTAGAGACAGGACGTGGATTGTATGACCTAGTTGTCGGAGCTGTTGTAGGGTGCTTAGCCATGCTTCTTTGACAGTCGGCTGCAGCTCTTCAATGTTGTATTCCATTGGTACCCCTATGCGTAACGAGGGCGAAGCACCCCATTGTTGCTTCGCGCTACGGCCGATCACATTATCTTTTATCTTTGAGCGAGTGCTGGTTGATAATGAAGTGGGATCTCGAGGATCATGGCCGTTGATTACATCTAGGGATTGGGTCAGATGGAATGAAAGCCAACTGAAACTGATTTGCACTCACTGAAGACGCTCCTCGCAATCGAACTATCCTTCGCTAATACGCCGACGGTGTCCAGAGAATTCGCATATGCTACCACCCCCCATCGGGATACCAGACCATATGAAGGCTTGAAACCCACTATCCCCGTGTAGGCAGCTGGAAGTCGTACAGAGCCTCCGGTATCTGTGCCTAATGCCGCGTCGCATTGCCCAGTAGTTACAGCTACAGCACTACCACCAGAGCTCCCTCCAGCGGATAGGTAGTCTCCATCCTGAGTGTAGATGTTCCTGACTGAGCCGTAGATAGAATTGGTCGAATGGGATCTGCACTGTGTCAATGGCAATCGGCTGAGCACTAGAAGGATCAAAGGCATACCCCATGCCAAACTCATCCAGATTGGTCTTTCCTACTATTAATGCTCCAGCGCCCTTGAGCTTCTCGATCACTGTGGCCGGATATGGGCTGTGGAAGCCCTCGAGGATTGCAGACGCACATGTCGTTGGCTCTTCGGTAGTACAGATGTTGTCTTTAATGGCTACGAGTTGACCATCAATGGGCGATTTCACACACCCTTTGATCGGAGTCAGGCATCGATCATTTCAAATTTCTAAGCTGCGAAGCTTACCTGCTGTGCTCCTCTCATCGGCGGCCCGCAGCTCGTGCTGGAGAAGAGCTACATCCTTGGGAGCGCCCACAAATGCATTGAGAAGTTTATAAGCATGCTGGTTGGCAAAGCATCGCTCAGCTTTGCGCAGCAGCGACATGTACTCTTGTCGACCATGAATTTGTGGAGAAGAGACCGACTTCACGACCTCTGCTCGCGTCGCTTGGACGACGGGTGTTGATCTCGCTGGCGCCGACTCTGTGTACGTCATGGGAATAACAGCTGTAGCCTAAACCTTACCATGGAGCTTGCAGCTTGCTTGTAATTCATCACTTATACAAGCTCTCGTTATGATTGTTAGATTCCTGTATGGAGCTTCGGCTCTGACCTTGCTCGCTGCAGCTTTCGCAGCTCAACCCTCTGCTCCTTCCCCAGTGTATGCGCCTCTAAGAGACCTATCCTTTGGACAGCTCAATTTTCTACATACTACAGATACCCACGGCTGGCACGCTGGGCATCTTCAAGAGTAACCTTCTCCATGTCGTAATTAGACTATTTGCTGACCCAGAAGGCAGACCCTCCTTCAGCGCCGACTGGGGCGACTACATATCCTTTGCTGAGCGCTTGCACGAGCAAGTCGATAAAACTGGTGTTGACCTGCTGCTTGTGGACACTGGAGACAGGGTAGAAGGGAACGGGCTGTACGATGCTTCGGATCCCAAGGGCAAATATACTCTAGACATATTTGCAGAGCAGGAAATCGATCTCATCTGCTCGGGGAACCATGAGCTATACAAAGCCAACTCCTCTAACAATGAATACGAGAAAACAGTGCCAAATTTCGCAGGCAACTATCTCGCTTCTAACCTTGACATTCTCGATCCCAAGACTGGCGAGCGAAAACCTTTGGCCCAGAGATATAAGAAGTTCACGACGAAGAACCTGGGCATTCGCATCATAGCTTTTGGTTTCCTCTACGACTTCACAGGCAACGCGAACAATACGGTTGTGCAGAAGGTGAAAGATACTATCAAAGAGGAATGGTTCCAGCAAGCCATTCGTGATAGAGAAGTCGACCTGTTCCTTGTCATTGGCCACGTCCAGCTACGCTCCCAAGAATTTGCTGAGTTATATCGTGCAATCCGAGAGCAGCAGTGGGACGTCCCTATACAATTCTTCGGCGGCCACACCCACATTCGTGACTATGCGAAGTACGATAGCAAAGCCTATGCCTTGGAGAGTGGCCGCTACATGGAAACCATCGGCTTCATGTCGATCTCGGGTATGTCTATAGGTGGAAAGTCAAGCGGAGGCGACTTCAAGCCATCAGCATCACCAACGTTCTTCCGCCGCTACATTGACAATAACCTCTTATCCTTCTACCACCACTCCCATACCGACGAAACCACCTTCCCCACAGAACACGGCCGCAACGTCTCCGCCATGATCACCTCTGCGCGAAAGAAGTTAC
The DNA here is from genome assembly GCA_018257865.1 of Stereocaulon alpinum. Classification (NCBI taxonomy): domain Eukaryota; kingdom Fungi; phylum Ascomycota; class Lecanoromycetes; order Lecanorales; family Stereocaulaceae; genus Stereocaulon; species Stereocaulon alpinum. The sequence continues at coordinate 26,723 of JAEUBA010000095.1, forward strand.
AGCTCGACAAGACATACGGCTGTGCCCCAAGAGACTACTGGACGAATCGCGCTCCATACCCCAGCGAACACAGCATCTTTAGCTGGCTTGGCGACGAAGTCCTTCCAGGCATGGTCCGGGATCCAAAGAGAGGCGACAAACCAAGGATGGTACTCACCAACACTGGCGCAATACGCTTCGACGTTTTCAAGGGGCCTTTTACGGTCGACAGCACCTACATCGTCAGCCCCTTCACAAGTGGCTTCCGCTATATTAAAGACGTACCCTTCAGTTTCGCTAAGCGTCTGCTCCAGATCTTGAATCAAGAAGTCCCACAGCTGTGGCCGGCCTCGCAATCATTTGCCTTCAAGCCCCCAGCGAAGCGCGACCAAATTCACGTTTCAGACAACGTTGGCGGCGCCTTCCAACCTCAAGATCAAATGCCTCTGAGCACAGCCCAGACCTTCAATGGCATAGAACTCACACCCGGCTACACCACGACCGACGACGGCGGCTCAGAAGGCGACGACACGATGCACGCACCCATAACCTTCTACCGCGTCCCCAGCTGCCTCGAATCTCGCATCGACTTCCCACCCACCTCAACAGAAGAGCCTATCGAACCCGCCTCGGTAGATCTCATCTACGTCGATTTCATTGAATCATACGTCCTGCTTGCACTGAGATTTCTCGGCACGGACTTCGAAGAGAAGAATACCGAAATTTACATGCCGGGACGCGACATGACATCCTTGATAGCTGATTGGGTGAAAGAAAACTGGAAATGTGAATGAGAATCGTTTGGGCAGAGCCATAGATGTGGAAACATCAGCTGCATAAGTAAAAATGCTTGGATGAAATGGCGTTCCGGGGGAATAACCGTGATGTGATGGTATGGGAGATAGTTGGTGCGGTTCGGCAGACTCGGGAACTGCATAGATAAGGCATCGATCATGCGAGGTCGCGGTTTCCAACGGCAATCTTGGGAATAGGGGGGGGTGATTTTTTTCGGAGCGAGAGGACGGCTTCTAGCAACCTGTCAGAATGCTTAGCGCTGTGTACTGGCTAGGTACTTTGTAGGGTCTTGCATGAATGTTCCAGTCTTGGACCCTTATTGAGCAGTCTGTATGCAGTGACAAATTGTCAGCATGAACAGTGATAGTCACGTGTGCGATGTTCAATGCAGACTGGGTGTGGGGACATGGTTAGATTGTTGACCGTGATCGGAGTCCGGAATGGGTGATTAAACAGCTTGATAAAGTTCCATTGTGATATATGTATATGTATAGCTAGATCGGAGAATGATTCCTAACCCATGATCCCCTCTCACATTTTGTTTCGTGCGTATTCGTATGATGGAGATTAGATCGGATATGACTGGGTGAGCGCTCAAGTTGTATTGATTGATCCTGTATCGAACGTGTATGAATGCCAGACCCGTAATCGGAAAGAATTATTTCATGATGATTGCATGATGCATGGTGTTTCTCTATTAACATTTCGACAAACTGTTTCCCCCTCCTAGTTGTACAGAATTTGCTGTAAAGGCTCATTTCCACAAGCCATATCAAGCCAGTTGATGGACTTGGTATGGTTGGTTTAGATATTAATACGTGGTTTTGATTAGGTGGTAAGCATATATTAAGGATTGTTGCTGAGGATGCTGCTGAGGATGTGGTTGGGATTGACGCTGGGGTTGATGCTGGATTAAGGAACGGTGTTCGAAATGTGTCGTCATATTCGTAAGGGGTTTCTAAGAAATTGAAATGTATCTTTAGAAGATTGAGAAGGTTATCGGCGAGTCCGGCGCCAAATATTCGTGCTAAGGCCGTGTCATCTCATTGCTGATTTGGATGATGTGATGTATGTGTGTTTTGGATAATTGCTTGGGCTTGGGCAAGGCTGGGTTTGGGAAGGGAGGAAAAGTCTCTTAGATTAATTCTTCGTTCTTGAAGCTTGTCTCCCCGAAGCTTCGAAATTTTCTTGCGCATCCTCGTATGATTAATGTCTCGCTCAAAGAATCTCATGCCAGTTCTGAACTTTCCAGCTGAAATCAACACCCAAGGTCCGAAGTCGTTTCTGCGCTGCCTTTAGGATATCCTCGGGCTTCGGTTCGTCATCATCCGGTTCCTGTTCCAAGTCCACCGGGCTTAGAGACACGTCGATGCTCTTCAGATTTGAGAGTCGTTGTCCGATGGGGCCGGTGTGTACTCGGATTGCGCGAGTTACGAGGTGTTTGATCCGGTCGATTAATGCATCGATCGACGTTGATGGATACCAATTGATTCGCCAGACCACAGATTGAACGGTGGAAGGGAGGTGCTCGTAGACTACTGACCAAGAATCTAGATATTCGATGCAAGTCAAAGATGAGGAATTCAAGAATGTCGTAGCGAAGGTTGTGGGCGAAAACTCGGGACCGGGTTCGGCGAGTAATTTGAGAGTTCGCAAGGAGTGTCTATGCTTTCTCACGACTGGATGCGTACCAACATCGGACCCTAAAAAGACTTCGGCGGCTAGATTCGGAGTCTCAGAGCCAGCGTCTTCGAAGATTGTTAGAGATTGCAATGGTGAAACACCGTAAAGGATGGGTGTCACGCAGCCGTCATCTTCAGCGGCACTGGCGGTGTGATGAGGAAGTCGGCAGATCTCAAGTTCTCTAAGTGGGAGGTTCCGAAATATTTTGGCCGTTTCACTATCGTCGCTCGTAGTCGTGGCTGGAATTCGAAGTCGCCTAAGCTTTGATTTGTTCAAAAGGAAGTCAACAGGGAACTGGTCTTCTTCACTGGTTAGGGACTGGAGATTTGGGAAACAATATCCCAGTAAATTCGAAAAGGCGTCCATCGTTCGATGATGTGGCTTTGGATCTCCCTCTGTGTTTGGTAGGATGGTGAGATGGCGGACGTTTGGGAGCAGACGGAAAGCGGTTAAGATACGTTTCAAGTCAATGTGGCATGCTTCGTAGTAAGGATTATCCTCCGTGTCCGGGCCCCAGGACCCACTTTGTCTTGAGATATTCGCTTGTTGAAGGCGCCTTCCGAGAGCTCCAACAATCCTAGCGGGATCGATGTCATGCAATTTAAACCGTACGTCGAAAACATGTTGTAAGTAAGTGTGGTCAACCTCGTCCAGCCAATCGAAAAGCTCGGTTTGGCCGTCAAAGGTTAACGCTTGCCTGTACAGGAATGGCTTGACCTCTCTAGCGAGCTGGTGATTAACGGTCAACAAATCAACAAGAGACGAAGGTTCGTCGCAGGCGATTTGACGATAGACAGCCTCTCTCAGCTCTAGGGCTAAGTCAAGAAATCGAGATCTTCTAGGTGTCGCCGCAGCCTGAGGCTTTGGCTTCGACTTGGCTTCGGTGGGCCTGGAGGAAGAACGAGGCATTGCTGTGCAGAGAAGAAATTCACGTGATGTTGGGAGTGGAAGCAAGCGAGACTGGCGGTTGTGACGCGATACAGAAGGATTGGAATCACAGTGTGATGATATGAGAGGCTGAATGCATGACTGGTGAAAAGCAAGATTTTGATTTTATACGACATGGAAAAATTCATCAGCGCGCTAGAACCAACACCAAAAGAAAGGAACATCATGGGTAGAGGTGAAATACCTGTCACAGGAGCAGAAGGAGGGTATGCTCGGTCAAACATGGAAGGATATAGACATTATTTGGAATGGGAATAGATTCAGGATCAAGGCTACCAGCGAATAGTAAAGAGACGGAATATGCGCTATAGTAAGATCGTGAACTACGTAACTCATTTTTCAGAGGTACGTATCCTGGTTTGAACACGGGAATGACAGCAGAGCTTATCCGCATGAATGGAGACGGCGCGAGTGGATGGGGAACATGGGTGTTACTTAAGATCCCTGGCTAAGACGTTCTGCTTCGGCCATCGTTCTGCCGCAATTTCTGCAATTGAGTAAAAAGAGAAGCCAGGTTTCGGCGGTGACGAGGTACGTCCGCAGTTAAGCGCGCCCTGCAGGGAGAGGGGCAAGGGGCATGGAGCATGGAGCATGGGGCATGGGCCATGGGCCATGGGCCATGATGGGGCTTGGGGCTTGGGGCTTAGGGGCACGACTGGTGAGCAACAAGAGCCGATGACGTGGCTGACCTCGTATGTCCGCAAAAAGCCATCCGGCTCTGGCTCTGACTCTGGCTCTGTCAATAGTCTCATAGAGGCTTTAGAGGCTTGGTAAGATCAGTAAGCGCAAGAGAGGCGGAAAGCGGAGGCTATGATTCGGTGGTGATGGATGGTTGGTGACAGGCAAGTCATACCTGGGCACCCGTAGAATAACTTAGGGCTTCAAAGAGTCCACGGTAGACCGATGGGGATTAGTTATTGTCTCTATGGAAATCTCCGAATTTTGGATTCAAACCATTCGGCCGCCTTACGAAAATCCAACACCGTGGATCGGTGTTATTTGCCCCGCATGGATGCATGGATGCATGAATGCTCTAGACCGTCAGGAGGAACGTGGCATGGCAGCCTACAATCTACCTAATTGCGGTACTTGGAACTTGGAGCTTCCGAAGATAGTCGTGTTTGCGAAGGCGTCCAGGGCGTCCAGGGCTTCCAGGGCCTGTACATAAGTTGTTGGGGTCGCCCGAAACGCGGAAGATGGACATCGTGGAGCGTTAGTGCACGCTAGAGGGTTTGAGCGACTACCTCCGCTCAACCTTACACTCTGACTCGCTCGATCTTGTTAGGAACTTTATCAATATCTTTAATTCATCTCATACCCACGCCATCTACACTAAGTTACTATCACCGGCTACCCCATCGTACTAACGCTTGCTTCCACATGCACCGACGATCTCCGCAGCAAATGTCCGTCACGTTCCTATGCAATCACGACATCCGAGCGTTCTCCATCGCCATGGCAGATCAACTTCGTATCACTAAGGATGAGTACCCTCTCTCTGCCGCAGTGCTCCTGTAAACGCCGCTTCGGTCCTCCAATATACACAAGACAACACCGTAAGCAGTACACAGCATGACAGTCGCGGCGCATGTGCCAGAACCTATCCGGCTCAGACCCGCAACAGCTTAGCTCCATATTTGGCGATCAAATCCTCCGACGGGAAGCTCATATTTTCCAGTCCCTGCGCATATGGCGTCGGCACCTCGGCACCAGTGACCCGAACTGCTGGTGCGTCCAGGTAGTCGAATGCGTACTCCATTGTCAGAGCCAAAATCTCCGCGCCTACCCCGAAGCTTGGGAATCCGCTTTCTACAGCCATCAGATGCCCTGTCTTCTTCACTGACTTGACGATCGCTTCAACATCCAGGGGCTTGATTGATCGGAGGTTAATAACTTCGGCCTCGATACCGTAGTCTTTCTTCATCTGTTCAGCAGCAGTAAGAGCCTGGCCGACGCAGCGGGAGAGAGAGACGATGGTTAAGTCTTTTCCAGGACGCTCGATCTTGGCCTTGCCGAACGGAAGGACGAAGTCGTCGCGCTGCGCTGCTTCGGACATGGGAAAATTAGTGCCATACAAGAGTCTAACAATATGTCAGTCTAGTCCATCTGTACCGGGAGGCCATGTGATGTTCGTACTCGTTTTCTAAAACCACGACTGGATTCGGGTCTCGTATCGCAGCTTTCAGCAGTCCCTTGGCATCTTCTGAGCTGTATGGTGCAACGACCTTCAACCCAGGTATGCTCCCGTACCAACTCGAATAATCTTGAGAATGTTGAGCAGCAACACCGGCCGCGAAGCCATTGGGCCCACGGAATGTTATGTTACAGGGCTGGATACCTCCGGACATGTAGTGTGTTTTGGCGGCAGAATTGATGATCTGATCGATGGCTTGCATAGCGAAGTTGAACGTCATGAATTCACACTAGGGAGGATCGTCAGCTCCACCGCGCCCCAAAGCGTTATAGGGCAACATACTACTGGATGTAGACCTGCTAGTGCAGCTCCAACGGTGAGACCGCAGAAGCCAGACTCGGTAATTGGGCTGTCGATGACTCTTTTCTCGCCAAATCGATCCAGTAAACCTTTCGTGACCTTGTAGCTGTTACCCAGATTTAGCAATCTTCCAATATTTCGAGACAGCGATTGAAGCTATTGACATCCAGCTGACCATCTCAGGGCCACCAGCGCCAGTCCCGATGGGGCCTTTTGGATGGAAATCGTCACTCACGCTCCGTTGTATTGAGCAACCTCCTCGCCAAGGACGAAGACTTTGTCGTTGGCCTCTAGCTCTTCTGCCAGTGCCTCGTTCAAGGCATCTCTTACGGCAACTTCCTTCACTCCACTAGGCGTCGCGTATCTCCTAGCATTGATAAGCGTGGGCAATGAGGTAGTAGGTTGGTGGGCGGATCTGCTCGGGGTTATGACAGGTCGAGGGGTCGAAAGGAGACGTGAGGCCGGGCGGAGAAGACGTGAGGCGACCATGACAAGAGCCGAAGATTGGCAGAAGAGGATTTGGAGTGGTAGAGTGTGGGATAGCAACTAGAAGCTCATGTAGTTGAGGTGTAAGAATTTAGATTCTGCACAATGTGGTTGCATGATCGGCAGGGTCCAATCGGTGGAAGGTTGAATTCCCGCCGAAAAATTGCGCTAGAACTAGTTAAAATACCCACTTGCAGGGTTGGGACACCGGATATGAGCTACGTAGTCAGGTCATTGTCTCCACTCAGAGACATTTTGATATAGCATCTTGTGCGCTCCAGTCATAGATTTTACTTGCTTGTCGGTGGTGAAAGTGTAGGGTCTGGTCATCTTGTGCGCTCGTCATTGCAAATACAAGATACATCGACCAAGGAGCCTGTTGCGGGCATCCCCTGTCACAACATGCTGTACAGACGTCTTCTGTACCCAACATCTCGACCGAATCTCATGCAGTATGCTCCTGCTCTCCCTTGTCCAGGAACCCTACACTCAAGTCCACTCACTACCATCAATCTTTGCAATCTGTCTATGGGTCTTGGAGACCTCTTACTGTTCGAAAAGCGTTGAGCAGCGTAATTAACAGTACCGAGGAAATGACTTATCTGCAACAACATGGTTCTTGAAGACATTATTACGAATGTAGGCGTCGCTCGGAAGGGCTGATGAGCGGAATGTTTATGAGGCAGCCTTACTGGCGGGATCCTCGGCCTGGTGCATATGCTCCAGGCTGGGGGCTGCCGGCAAGGCTACTCGATTGATCACTTTGCCTCAAAGCTCTCTACGTTGTTCTCTCACCCTCGTAAGTCTCCTTTCACTGCTCTACTTCGTCTTCCCTGAGGTGTTTCTGGCACATCTTCAGCGCCATGCTTGATATTCTTTCCACCGCAGCTGGTGTCGCGGGATTGATCGCTCTTGCGGGTACCACTTCCAAGTCGTTTTATCAATTCCTCTGCTCCATCCATGACGCACCATCCATTGCAAGAGAACTCACATCCGCATTGTACACACTGAACATCGCACTCCCTCAGATTCAAGGAAGCCTCATACACCCTAATTTTGTGTCGGTTGCCGACGACGCACAACTAGAAGCCATTCAAAATTGTCTGACTAGCTGCACGGCCGCCTTTGACACGATCAGGACTAGAGTCGAAGCTTCTGGTCTTGCTACGAGTGAATCGCCGGTCATCAAGAAAGCCTGGGCGTCTGTGAAAGCCTCTTTCAGCGAGGAGCAAATGTAGGATTGCTTGAGGAGAATGGAAAGTGAGAAGATGACGTTACTTTTGGTAGTCGACATATTCTCTGCGTAAGTCTAAGATTTTCGCATACATACAAAATTCAATTGGCTGATCTTTTTCCAGGAGGCTCAATGCTAGTGTCATGAACCAAGTCCAAGAGACTAAACAGCTGGTACAGAAGCAAGACCGCCGGCTGAAGGACATCAACGTCTTCTGCCGATGGATGATCGAGAATGAATCTAGCAACCGTCAAGGAAAGTTTGGCCCACGAAAAGAAAAGCTCCAGACAACAGCTTTCTCCTTGTCTTCGGCATATGACCGGAGTGATATTGCAAAGATGCTCCGAGACTCGGGCTCAGTACTAAGCCTCACGTTAGGTGAGGTAAATGGGAAATCTGTTAATGCCATTTGAGAACCTGAGTCAGAGCTAAAAGTCCCTTTGCGACGGACGTTTTCCCAGCTGGAGATTGGAAAGCCTTCTAAGAACAGCGAGGGCCTTTTTCAGTCACCTAATCAAGTTTTACCGTCCTCATGCGAAGACTTTCTCGAGCCCTTGAGCACGCTAAAGAGGCTTTCTACACGTGACAGCCGTGGCCAAGACAGAGTTAGCGACCTCATGGTGGACTACTTCGAGATGACTTTCGCGGTGCAACCACCCCTATTCGATGATTCATGAGAACGTTTGGCTGATATCTAAATCACTTAGACTTTCGGGAAATTGCCATATTTCGGACCAGCAATCGCACCTTACGAAGTAATCCTCAAGATGATCCGGATGGCCCGGGAGATGAGCGGGGATGTCTATGATGACCTCCAGTATCTAGAGCGGTCTTACACAATGATGTCAAAGCATTGGATTGACCAAACAGCAGACGACATGCTACCTCCACTCCTCCAGGAAGTAAACAAGGCAATATCCAACTACTTGGAATGGGCCGGTACGGTAATGGAGGATATAAAGAGTGAGAGGAAAAGTGGGGTCTTCTCTTCTAATAAAGAATATCTCGTCCGAACTGACGCGCTACTCAGGACTACTTCATGATGTCAAAGCCATCATGAGGGCCGTCCCCAACGAAGCAGAGAGAGCGCGCTTGAAGCGCGCACTAATCAACGCCGTCGAGCAATTCAGAGAACTCCAAACCACTCTTGCTTCCGTGAAAATGCACGACATGCAACACGAGCTGTTGACGCAGCAGAAGCAGATGGCGACTCAGCTCCAAAGTCTCCTAGACAAACAGCAGAAGCTGGATGAGCCACTGGTAGCCGAGAGTACACATCAACAAGAGGACAAAGCAGGGAAGCAGAATCCGTCAGATGCAGAACTTGACAAGGGAGAGGCTGCCAGCTGAATTAAAAGGGTCAGAGATATGTGTCAAGCGGAGTAAAAGTGTGCAGCAGAGCAATATTGGGGATTGAAGCCTCGCTTTCACGGAGTATGGATGAGGAATGCGTGGTAGTGGCGCAATGTACGCATCCATTTTGGGGGCTATTGTTCAGATCCGGCATTCTAATAAGAAGTCGGCATGCTTTGTAGGTTAGATAGGTTTCAGTATATTGGAAAGAATGAAAACATGTATCGTTCAATTTTATTATTCAGACGAGGCTCATGACCTGTGCCCCATACTCTCAATCTTGAATGATTGTTTTAGGGCTCTACTTCAGCCTATCGAAGAGACCCAAATCCCTTTTGCCTGGTGGAACAAAAACCGTCCGTGCCCAACGCCTCGCTCGAGTAAATGACACCATGCCTAATAATGCCGCAAGCCGAGTCCTCCTCTACAACACAATAGAATGAGAAGATCCTATCAAAAGGCTCTCCCGCTACTCCTCCGCCCCACGGTCTTAAAGCTGCTTGCATGCCCCAGCGCAAGCGTATCGAACCGATCAATACCCATCAATTCGACGTCAGTTGAGTATCCGGCAAGGTAGAAACCCATGATAATTACAATATACGTAAGAAGAAGAATGCTGCCTTTGAAGTAGTTGCTCTTGCCTTCGCCATAGACGTAGCTGAGCAAGAAGATGCAGAGGATGACAGTGACCATGTCCCACTGCGGGAAGATGAGATTGAAGGTGTGGCTGACCAGATTACCAGGGTCGATATAGCGACCATGAACAGCACTGAAGAGGACGAGGGCGGGGATTTGGAGGAGGAAGACTTGGAGGGCATAGGCGGAGCCAATCTCCATTGAAAGGGCGATGTTACCGTTCATGGCGAAGGATATGGCGTTCAGGAATTCCGTAATGTTCGGTACCAAGGCGAACAATATGATGCCCAAGAATTTCTCGTCGATGTCCACGCTTGCCAGCACCACATCCACGGTGTCCACAAGAATTTCCGCAATGACTGCATATAGTATTGTTGCGCCTAAGAGAATGAGAGCGCTCTTAACGCGTCCCCAGTTGGGCGCATCGTGACCACCACTCGCATGGCCTTCGGCAGCTGTTTCGTGATCATCATGGAAGGCCACAGTTGGCTGAGTAGCTGTACGGGGCGTCCGCTGATTTAAAGTATGCGCTGACATCGACGTTTTGCGAGGATTCTTTGTCGCATCCCGGGTTGCAACAGCCGCTGCTGTAGCTGCCATTTCGGCAACCTGACGGACCAGGTTGTTATTCTCTTCCTCAAATAGCCCGGACATCTGACCACTCCTCTGGCTTGAGCTGTCAGCATTGAATGTGTTCTCTCCGTCACTGCTCTTAGGCGGAACAAGGTAAGGCGATTGACCTTGAGGAGGGACTTTGCTGGATGTTGATGCTTGACGCGAATCCGTAGCGCCTATACCCTGTTGCTTGAGGGTCTGGTCTAACAGACGTTTGTAGAGTTGTGTGTCCCGAATGTCAACACTCGCATTGCGGCCTATCGAGTCTTTGCTGCTGCCACTTCCACCATGACCCTTCGGCAATATCTGAGGTCCTTGCGTTGGCTGTTGGATGCTACCGTTGATTCCGGATTGCGCCAGGGTGTTCTTCTCTTCCACTTCAACGTTCCATATGGTTGCGGCGTGCGTCCGCAACGTGAACCATAATCCGATCATGTAAGACAGGAACAACAGGACAGCAGCAACCCAACAGTAAGGTCGCACTGCCTGGAGGAAGAAGCGATCGTTGATAGCTGGTACTTGAGAGTAGTAGCATCTCCTGCAATCTTCATCAGGTCCATCGGGGCGCCCACCTACCACGATACAGGAGTGGCAAGTAAGCTCGTGCTGTACTTTGAATTAGTCATGATCAACGTTTGTCGACGGAGTGAGACTTACACTTCCATAAATTTGGTAGAAGAGAGTAGGTCCGAAAGCTGCAATAGTGGCGAACAGAAGCATTGTCGATGTAACACCGGCGGACTTGACATTGAACCTTTGTGTTTTCCGCTTGATCGCTCCACAGCACATGGATATGCCGGGGAGAAATAAGACACCGGCAAAGATACTCCCAATGATGCTGCCCTCGACCAATTGACCTTTGCCCTGATTCAAAGCCACACAGTAGAGAAACACTTCGACAATAGTTGAGAAGAAAGCGTTAACTGCGGCTCCTACACCCATGGATGATTGGGCGGAGATTGATGCTACGGCTTGTCCAATGAAGTAGGCCAGGGGAATGATAGAGAAAAGAGATATCAAGAAGACGAAACCGGGGTCGGTGATCCAGTTGTCAATACCAAGAGCAACAACAAGCACCCAGTAATCGAAGATTGCGAAAAGTACTACAGCAATCAGGTTGATTAGGAAGATGTTGGTACCACCCACAGTGTACTTCCAGTACTTTAGACCGACGGCACGGTAAGTGCATACCAGTACAGAGGACGATGACGAGGAACCTTCACGCGAATATGTAGTTTCCGCATTGAATGAGAGAGCCAGCGGATGTCGACGTAGGTGATAGAGTAGGAGCATGGTGACCTTGCCCATCGGAATCCAGAAAACCATGAACCAGCAGATACCGGATGCGAGGAGCAATAGAGGTGCCAGCCAGAAGTAGAAGAAGACGAAAAATATCACACGTCCAATAGTCCATTGGCCTCGGCCAAAAAGTCTTGCTCGTCGGTTTGTTGTTCCGCCATGAGCATTCGCCCCTCTCGTTGGACGCCCGAGCAGGCTGTCATTCTCGTCTGCAGAGTCTAAGCTCCTCCGCCTGCCAATCAATGATCTTGAGGTCAGAGGTCCGAAGAAAAGACGTCCATCCTCCAGATCCCCGTTCTGCCATTGTTCGTATTCCGTGATGCTGCGGCCTTCACCTTCGTCCTCTTCTGCGTAAGCCTCGTCCTGCTCAAGCTTCACAAATTGTCCAAAGGGGTAGAAGAGATATAATGACAAGCCCCAGAACACTCTTCCATAGTCCGTAGCGGCCGGCGTGAAGCCAAGAATGAAACATGTGACTGCTCCTAGTGCAGCTGCCAGGGCAAGCCACCATCCAAATAAGACAGTCCATGCGATATTGAACATCCATAGCCATCGACTGACCCTTCCTCCGGGTGAAGAGTGAATGTCTCCTTCTGCAGTTTTTTCAATTGATCTGTTCTTCCGATATAGCGCAGGTTTCCAGATACGTATACCAAAAGGGTGAGTCTCGTTAATGGCGTTCTGTCGGTCTTTGAGCGTGAAACTTTCAGCGTCACTCAGATCGCCGTCTTCGTCCCCATCATCCTCGTCTGTATCTGGGCGTACTGTTCCGTCTTCACCCGATGAGTCTTCAACTTCCTCGGGTTCTTCTGGAAGTGCAGCAGGTTTCTGAGCTTGCTCAGCTTCTACTTCCTCTTCGCCTTGAGAATCGACTCTAGGTAGAGCTGTTGGCTGGGCTGTAGGTCTCTTTCTTAATGTCGACGATTGTCGTCTTAAGGCGTGGCCAGATCCTGACGCAGATTTTGCTGAAGATGCATGCCTATAAGCATGATCCGACTCGTACTCACTCGGATCATCATCGACGGAGAATTCTTGGCCTTTGTGAGGTGCTGGGTATTTCGAAGACGCTCTTCGAGGCATCTTCGGTTTTGGAGCCGAGAGCAATGGTTCTGGTGAGAGGACCTGCCGAGAGGATGTTTCAGAGCTACGTGTACCTTGATGACCTCGTCCATGCTGTGTTGGAGTTGGCTGCCCCTCCGACGGTTGCTCTTCTGCAGTATTGGATTGTTCTATAGATCCTAGGCAGTTATTGTCAGCAGCATTCCTCGATCACGGGTAAAGAATGAGCATGCCATAATTTTTACCAGTGCGGACAGAGATTGTTGGGGGGCGATTCCGGCGTACTGTCCCTGTCGTTGTGGTACCCTCCTCGTCCTCATCGCGAGTAATGGGTGCAAAACGTCGTGGTGGAGCTCGAGTATCTGTAGGCGAGGGGTCTGGGGAGTCCTCGGATGCGCCAGGATTCGGCGAATGACCGTCTTGCGACATTGTGAAGCTCTGAGTATTTCAGAGGATGTTCATGAAGCCAGAGAAGCTGACTGACAAAGTGTTCTGTAGACAATGCTTCTATCTAATATGTCCAAACATGGGGAAGGTGCTCCGGTGTGCAGCCAGATCCGGGTGGGATTGCTGAGCCAGTTTCTTGGGGGGTAAGAACCATAGTAAGCAGCGGGTTGTACGATAGTCAGGTTGACAGCTTGGCAAGCAACAAGGACAGATGATATTGGCAGGTGATCGAGTCCGCCAATGTTTATGCCAGTACTATCATGATTGTTTCAGATGACAGGGTGTGGGCATATCAAACGGCTGCAGGGATATCCTCCAACTACATTTCGCGGAGCTTTGCAACCCGCAGCTCTACACGATACCGACAGTCCACAAACAGGCTCAAGCTCACCAAGTGCCAACAGGCGATACCTTGATCTTCCACGCAAAGCTCGACTGAACCTTCCCTCGCCACACTATCACTGCTCCTGGCTCAACTATCCTTGCCTCATCCTCCAACTGCCATCCACCCTCGTCGCCATCATGACGCTCGATAATTTCTTCCACAACAAGATCGAGAAGATGCAACTAGAGATCCTAGAAGGGCAAGCAGTCTTACGGCGATTAGAAGCTCAACGGAATGACTACAACTCGCGAGTAAGATTATTACGAGAAGAGTTGGGTCTATTACAACAGCCCGGATCGTATGTGGGAGAGGTAGTCAAGGTTATGGGCACGAAGAAAGTCCTAGTTAAGGTGCATCCAGAAGGCAAATACGGTAAGGTTTACCCGCACACATCACCCTGCTTCTTGATCTTTGTGACTGAACTCTGCCTCCAGTCGTCGACGTCGCCGAATCAGTCGACATCAGCAAACTCACAATCGGCAAACGCGTCACCCTCCTCTCCGACTCCTACAAGCTTGAGAAACCCCTCCCATCCTCCGTCGATCCCCTCGTCTCCCTAATGATGGTCGAAAAGGTCCCTGACAGCACTTACGACATGATCGGCGGTCTCAGTCAACAAATAAAAGAAATCAAAGAAGTCATCGAACTAGGTCTAAAGCACCCCGAACTCTTCGAATCCCTCGGTATCGCCCAACCAAAGGGTGTGCTACTCTACGGCCCCCCAGGGACAGGAAAAACTTTACTAGCACGAGCAGTGGCGCACCACACCGCCTGCAAATTTATCCGAGTATCAGGCTCAGAACTAGTCCAAAAATACATCGGCGAAGGCAGCAGAATGGTCCGCGAGCTCTTCGTCATGGCCCGCGAACACGCCCCCAGCATAATCTTCATGGACGAAATCGACAGCATCGGATCCTCCCGCGTCGAAGGTTCCAGCGGCGGCGACAGCGAAGTCCAACGCACCATGCTCGAACTCCTAAACCAACTCGACGGTTTCGAACCAACGAAAAATATCAAAGTCATCATGGCTACTAACCGTCTCGATATCCTCGACCCCGCCCTCCTCCGCCCCGGCCGCATCGATCGCAAAATCGAGTTCCCGCCCCCAACAGTCGAAGCGCGCGCAGACATCCTACGCATCCACTCCAGATCAATGAATCTAACACGAGGCATCAATCTCACAAAAATCGCAGAAAAGATGAATGGCTGCTCCGGAGCAGAGTTGAAGGGCGTGTGTACGGAAGCGGGTATGTATGCGCTTCGGGAGAGGAGGGTGCATGTTACGCAGGAGGATTTCGATTTGGCGACTGCGAAGGTGCTGAATAAACATGATGATAAGGAGGTTTCGTTGGGGAAGTTGTGGAAGTAGATGAGTAGGAGGAGGGTGTGGGTGTAGATGGGTTGGGGGAACGGGAGAGGAAGAGATGTTCTACACAAGGTATTGGTGGTATGGGTTGGCATATAGAACGCAGCGTCTTCAGGGGTCATGACTTGGTCCTGCATCCACGCGGCGGGCTAGTTCGCTTGGAATGTGTCCAGGTCAACGTGTATGCTCGGGATTGGAAGTCCAACAGCATTCGCATAGCATTGAAACGAGCATATTGAGCCCTCAAGTCCCCAATCGTATGCTTGACCGGTCTTGTGATGCTCTGCCCTTGAATCCGTTCTTCTCATAGCTCAAACCTTCCACAAGAGACGGCACGTGCAATTATACAATCTCTTCTCTCACAACATTTATGCTCCCTCCGTCCAACATTGTGCTCTAATTGCAACGTGCATTTCGTCACACAGGACGGATTTCCCATAGTCGTTGAGCCTCTATGTAATATCCTCATTGCAAGCTACATATCTAGCCCATAATGTCGCTATCACAATCATACGTCTATTCGCTTTTGCACCAGCATGTACTCGCAACACGCTCAAACTCCCAAACCCCTATCCCGTAACAGCTCATATCGATCCAGGAAGCATAGTATTTATCCCTCCACCCGCCTTAGCCTTCTCTCCTTGCTCAGCCTCAGGCTTCACAGTACCCTCTGACTCCCCGTTAGCCTTGCCCCATTTCCCAATGACATGGTCGACGTCTTTTCGGTATTCTTGCTGGACCTGGCACTGCTCGAGGAAGACTTTGTACTTGACACCCAGCAGCTCCAGCTCGTGCGCATCTGTGGTGGGAAGAATAGCTCGGCCAGGCTTGCTCATGCGATCCATAATGTCCCACAATGGCTCCGTCTTACCGTCCTTGTCTGCTGAAGCAGCTTTTGCTCCCAGCATGGCTGCACCGTGCACCACAGCCGCGTGCACGTATTGTGGGATGAGAACTGGCATATTGCAGGCTGACGCCATTAAGCTCATCAGCACGGCGTTCTGGCATTGCGAACCGGACATGAAGATTGAGTGTATCTGATGGCCGGATTTGTTCATCGTCTCGATGATCTGGTGCGTTTGTAGGGCAATGAACTCCATGGTCGCGTAGTAATATAGTGCTAGGCCATCTATGGACTTGTCGCTGCTGAGACCGATGACTGAGCCGGTCATGCGAGGATCCGCGACTGGGGAGCGGTTGCCGAAGAGATCACCATAGAAGAAAAAATGTCGACCAAGGTAAGATATCGTTGGGGCTTTCTGCTTAGTCTGCATGTCCTTGAGATGCTCGTTCAGGTAGTCGTAGATGTTCATGTTGTAGCTCTCTGCAATACTAAGGACCTGCTGGAAGGCAGGGTGAGTTTCCAGAACATGCTTCAGAAGCTCGCCTGTAGCGGACTGTCCGCCTTCGGCTAGCCAATAGTCTGGGATGAGAACGTCGCGGTATGGTCCCCACACGCCTTTGACGAAGACAGGCTTGGGCGACATGGCAATATGACAAGTCGAGGTACCAGCGACAGCCGCGAGTCGGGTAAAAGCCTGATGGCGGTCGTTTTGGGCGTACTCAGAGCTGAGGGACGATTTGTCCAGCTTGACTTTGGCTCCGACTGTACCAATCCAGCCAGCGTAGGCGTCGATAACACCGCTACCCACAGCAATGCCAGGGGGTAAGCCCAGCTCGTATGCCGCTTTCTCGCTCAGCGTACCGCACTTTTCGCCGGCGCTCATATATAAGCCATTCTTGTCTGTCAGCCAACCTGGTTATACGCAGATGTATGGTGAGGACTCACTTCGCCATTGACTCCGCCCAGTCGCTTGAAGTTGTCTTTCACGAGGTCTCCCAGACCAATCTCTTCCAAGAAGTCTCCTTGCCAACCCTTGACACTGCCGTCGACACCAACAGGGACATATCCCTGCTTGCACACCGTGCTGCAGAAACTCCTATTCTCATTCCCAGTAGCCATGTGAGTCAATGCGTCTGTCAGATCGTAGAACTTGCACCGATCAAAAAGCTCCTTGGGCATATTGTTCTTCAACCACAAGACTTTGGGGATCTCCATCTCGATCGACATTGTGCCTCCGACATAGCGTAGCAGATTGTGACCCGTAGCATTGATCTTTGCCGTCTCTTCTACTGGTCGATGATCGAGCCAGAGCACGATATTACGGTCATTGTCGAAGTTAGGGGCGGTGACTGAGACAGGCTCGTCGGTGTCGTGGGAGAAGACGGCAAGAGAGCAGGTGGCATCGAAGGCCATGCCCCGGATAGTGGTGGGATCGATGTTGTGCTGATTCAGGATACGCTTGACCGAATTGCAGATGCATCGCCATATGTCGGTTGTCGATTGTTCCTGTGGAAGAGATCAGACGAATTTCATGTTGTCAACTTTTTGATCATGTTCTCACATAGTAGCCCTGCTCTGGCTGCCAAAGACCAATATTCTCTGATGCCAGACCGACAATGTCTCCTTTGCCATCAATTATGCAGGCACGAGCACTGCCCGTGCCAACGTCGATGCCTAGGTAGTGATCCATATGTGGGTTTCTAAGACAATTTCCCAGATCAGCAAGGTCTTTGAAACGGCTAGACGCTACGTTGGGGGCCAATTGAGCGTCGAGAGAGGTCTAAACGTCGAGAATACGATTGCTGCTTGAAATGTGATAAGAGACGGGAGGGAAAAGTGGCCGAGTGTACGCACAACTCATTATGGGGATCGGTGCTCATCTGTCTGGAGGCCTGACGAAAGGGCTGTCTGAATGGGAGAGTAGCCATGGTGAACGAAGCGTAGCGTGCGGTGACGAGGCCAAACTGCGGCGGTAGTAGGGGTAGGATTCAGTCTAGCTGACAGGAATGGTATAGGTGCGGGAAGAAGAGAATTGGCAATGTTTCTCTGAAGCGATCACCAGATCAATTGGAGTCTTAGGTTGTCCTGCGCGGATGCTGGCGGTGAATTAGAACTAGTTATTGGCAAGTTTGACGAGAGCTAAGCTTCCACGTCAGATCTGATTAGTCCGGTAGGGGTCCGTACTATGACGAAAAAGCATAGATTAACTACCTTAGATTTTGTTGTGTAGCTAAGGTAAGCACGCCAAAGGTAGCCCGTCACTGCCCGTCCAGGGTTGAGTTGAGGCAACCTAAGACTCAAGAGGCAGGAACCATGGTGGGGTCGTGGGGCTCGTATCCTCAACCCCCACCATCAACTCTAATTCAATTCTAAATCCATCATTCACCCTTTTGCGCGACCACACTACTACGAAGCTCGACTGTCTCACACTTTCATGATTTGAGCGCCTAAACTATCTGACGATGGTCTTGGATGAATAGTCTTACAAAGCCAATGATTAATTGTGGTCATTGACCGTTGACATCATGGAAAGATTAAGACTCTCAAGTCCCAACGTAATCCAATTACTTGCTGGGCTAGCATCCATCGGCCTTCCTGCGCGGCCACAAGCCACCGTCCTTCTTCTCCAAGCTCCCCACACTCATTGCGCCACACGTCGGAGACAGCACTTGCAGTAGCTATCACTCTACCCTTTATAGAGACCTAGTACCTCGATCGTGCCCTTAGTCGTCATACGTATACCCGAGTTTCCCGGCCGACATCATCCCTTGGTCGTGATCGCTGACATCCATTTCTGCTCGTCTTTTCTGTACAGCAATCAGTATACTAATGACAACGCCATAGTTATGCAGGACAACCCACCTATCGAAATGCAGTAACATCCCAAGTACTGGTATAAGCTGCATCTGGTGCTTCTTGTCCTTTTGCTCTAGGAATTGGAGGAGCACGTTCTTGAGATATACATAGTCCATGGCACCTGGAGGCTGACCGTTGGGTGCGTCAAGCAATGCAGCAGAAGTGTTTCTGCTTTGTGGTGTCGGTGATCCCAAGCGTGCGACTGAGTCAAGAGACGATCGAGAAGACTGCGCAGACGAGTCCATAGCTTTAGTCTTGCTCGTCTGTATTTTGCTGATCTCGTCCCCCATTGTCTGTGCATAATCAGCATATGTTGCAAGGCGAAGACCATTCAACACAAAAGAACATACCTTATTGGACTTCTGGAGCTTTTCAAGTCGACATTGTGTGTCCTCGACTGACCTCCGCAGCTCTGCCTTCTGCTTTTCCAGATCCCTCACCTGCCTTTCACTCTCGTCTAAAGCATCTCGAAGCTCACCCATAGCTTTTCGGACCTCGCCAACTTCCTTGGCAGATTGACCAGCTCTATGCTCAAGCTCTTCGCGCCGCCGCTTCCAGTCTTTTTGCGCTATCTCCAGCTCCTCTTTGTCTTCTTCCGCTCGTTTCAGATTTCGCTCAAGATCACGGTACTTGTTGCGAAGGTCTTCAAGCTCTCTTGCCCTTCTCCTCCCGGCCGTGCTTGCTTCGTCCTCCGCCCGATCTCGTTCTTCAATCGCTGTGTCCATACGCTCCTTCATCTCTCGAGTTCGAGCATCTGCTCTGCCTTCAACGTCTGCCAGAAGTCTTCTCATGGTTTCACCCTCTCGACTCCGTTCGCCCAAGAGTCGATGAGCTTCAGCAACCTCCTCATCAAGACTTTCACATCGTTCACGGGCTTCCTTCATCTGCATGGCCATTTCTGCCGTTTGGTCCCGCATACTGGCCATCAGACTTTGAGCACTCGCATACTGTGCAGTTTTCAGCTCGATCTCCTCCTTCAGACCTTCGCTGTCACTTCTAGTCTTCGAAAACTGCTGCTGGATCTCTTTCAGTCGTGATTTGTTACTCAACAACTCTTCCCGCACCCTTGACAGCTCTTTTGAGAGCCGATCGAGAGCCTCATTTGCTTGACGCTTCTCTGTTTCCAGTCGCTGGACGTCCTGGGCTGCCTTCGAACCGGCTTCCTCAGCCTTGAGCTTGCGACTGCTTTCTTGGGCATTCTTTTGATTTAAGGCCTTAATGTCTGACTCTCGATTCGCTATCGTTTGCTTCAGCCCAGTGACTTCTGAGCGCATTTCTTCATGCCTAGAATCCAGTCGCTTGAACTCAGCATCTTTCCTTTCGAGAGCTTCTTTGATTGATTTCACCTCTGCGGCCTCACTCCGCAAAGCGTTGATTTCTGGTTGCGCCTTCTGCAAGACGTTCCGCAGGTCATTCAAGTCCTTGAACCTCGATGATGCAAGTTGCTGCGCAGCTGAAAGATCCAGTTGCAAGGTGGTCGCTTTGGTCTTTAGATCCTCAAAGTGTCCTGCTATATCGTTGTGTTTCTGCTCTGAACCAGCCGCGCTAGAGGCTTGAGCCCCCCGTAACTCCACGACTTCCTTCTCCAGACTTGTAACTGTGTTCTCCAACGCAGTCTTCTCTGCTAACAACTGCTTCACTTTGTCTTTCGCTTCCACGTGCTCTGACCCAAGATTAACAAGGTCGTCTCTCAATGTCCCAATCTCCTCTTGCAGCCCATCTTGGTCTTTCAGCTTACTACTAATCCTATCAATGGCTGCATCCTTCTCCTCTAGAAGGACACGCAGTTGGCGAAGTTCGTCCTGTAGCCTTGAGAGCGTGCCTGTCTCTTCGGGCTCTTTGGACTCCTCAGTACTTGGGCTTGACTCCTTCACTGACTCTGACTGGATTCCTTTGTCTTGCTCGACTGGAGCTTTACCACCCTTCTTCTTCTTCTTGTTCTTCTTCCTCCCAGCGTTTGAGGTATCTTGAGGGTTGCTGACCTCGTTGCTTGTACTCTGAGGGCCTTGCGTTAGTGCTTCAACACTAGCGCTTTCTGGCTGCGCAACCGATTGGCTTAGGTCCGCTGTTTTACGGACCTCGAGTTGCTCAATACTCTTCGATGACCTTTCAATCTCTATGTTCAGATCTTGATTCTTGTCCTGAGCTTCTGTGAGTTGACTCCTGAGGGTTGAAACCAGGCTGTTGAGTGTATCGATTCTTTTTTCATCCTTTTGGCTACTAGCCCTTAATTCCGTCAATTCTTTTTCCATGTTGCTGATAGTCTGTTGTAGTCCCTTGATTTGTTCTTCATTTTGCTCCTTTGTCTCGGACTCCAACCGCTCTTTAGTGTCCCTCAGACTATTAAGCTCCAGGGTAGCTTCCTCAAGGGTCTGAACCATACTTTGGGTCGATTCCCTCGTGACAGCAAGATCCCCTTTCAAGCTCTTGACCTCGTTCTCAAGACCATTGATCCTGGTTTGCTTCTCATGAAGTTCATTTTCTAATCTTGGAATCTCGCTGTCATAAGAGAATAGATCTTCCGATCCCTGCTGAGATTCGGTAGCTTTCGGCTTTGGCGAGAATAGTGACATGCCGGGTACTGAGATGGTAGGGGATTTAATGGAGGACGGCGGAGATTTTGCTGTTGCTCCTAAGGGGTCTCCATTTACAAGGTCCTGTACCGTAGTCCCATCTTCCAAATGCGAACCATTCGCTGTTCTTTCGCCCTCTTCAGGCTTGTCTTTGCTTCCATTGAGACCGCGTAGGTTGGCCACCTCGTCCCAAGCTTCTTGAGCGCTTTTCTCTGCTTCACTGAGCTTTTGCTTGTATGCGTCTCTATCGCTGGAGACTCTTTTCAATTCGTCCAGTACCATGTCCCCCTTCAGATTGACTTGATTCAGATATTCTGTCAATGCTTTAGGGTCGCTGATAGACGTAAGAGGCGTGTTCTCCCGAAGTGATGTCTCAAAGGGCTCGATGGACAGAACTCGAGCATGAGCTACCCGATAAGACCGCAGCAACTCTTAATGTTGTTAGCATCGGTAGCATAATCCTTCACCCATTCAGCTACTCACCATGATATCGTGACTCCAGCTTCTCCAGCTTTCGAAGCTTCACCCGAACATCTGTAGGGAAGTCTGAAGACAATCGAGGTTCATCCGCTGCTGTTTCATTTGCCTCTAGAGTAGTATCCTCTTGTGTAGATTTTCCGGCAGTGGTAGTCCCATTGCGATCTCCAGCAGGCCTCGGCGTACCAGACCTAGGGGTGCCGGTCTTGCTTGCTCCGTCATCGTCAATCACAATTTCGGGTTCGAAATCGGCTGGGTCGGGCCCCTTTGCGGGAGGCCCTCCATCTTGTCGCCCTCGAGAGCCTTGGGCTCTTTTAGTGGGAGAGATTGCCCGTGAAGATGGGCGTTTGGCGCTTGAATTGGACCTAGAAGGTGAACCTTGAGAAAGTCGCTGGCGTGCCTGTTCCTCGGCAATTTTTGAGTCGATTGCTCCTTTAAGGCGCTGCGTGGGTCTTCTGTCAGCATAGGATAACAAGGGTTGAGCAGAGCATCTCCGACCTGAAACATGATGTTCAACAGCTAACATCAATTTAGAACACAGTCCATGTTAACCATAGAAGGTCCTCGGCACTCCACGAGGCGCCCATTGTAGTTCCTCTCCAAGCTGTCCATGGATATCCAAATGGCTTTAGAGCGCGGCTGCCGCGCTAGGCCCGGATTTTATAAACTCCGACATTGTTCTCACATCATCTGGCGTCTGCACGCCTTTCCTCACACCAGAACAAAGCCGTGTTTGTATATGGTCTGTCTGGTACATAGCTGTCCCAAGGCTCATGAGGCTTTTCCATGAAGATGGTCTCTCTATGGCCATGGAAGGTAAGACTGGTTTATGTCGCAAAGGGGCAGTGACTGACGAACTTCAGGGCGAGGACAATTCGCCAGCCTCATTCGAGAAGACGCTTTCTACCCTTTCTGCCAAGATAACGCAAACCAACAGCAAACTCGATAGTCTTCGACAGCGCTCGCGGCGTCTGAGCGTTCTTTGGACCTTATACGCAGGCTTCGCTTACCTATTGTATACCATTATCCTAGCCCTCGTTGTTGGTTGGAGAAAATGGGGCCCAGCAGAATATGCAGCAGTGACTGCAGGACCGGTAATGTGGGGAACGTGATGGTTTCCTGCCGCCTATTTAAGACTGAACAGTGCATAGCATATACCTTATCAGGCGCGGGCTATCGACATACTATGACTATCGGACTTCAAGCGTGCAAAGCCAACTCGACGGGTTACAGCAGCAAAGAGACACAACTATTGAGAAACTCAAGACTGCCACCAAATACAACAGCACGCAAGAGTTGCTGAAGAAGTATGGGGGTACACCGACACCAAAACCGAAGCCAGCCGGAGACGCTGATCGTAAGACTACCCCAAAACAAGACAACGCAGGAACACCGAAAACTGGGAGGACAGGCATTGGACCTCCACTAACTGCAAACATACCTGGAAGAGACGTACAGACATTTCCACAAGGCACCCCGCAACGGGCAACGCCTCAGGTACGAAGTCCATTAGGGCAGCAACCTCCTTTTTCGGCCGCAGGAGCATCGCCGCTTGCCCAAAAACCGCTGTCACCACAAGAAGAATTTGCGCCGAACGCCTTTTCAGCCCCACCGCAATACATACAGGCAAATGAAGGATCACGATGGTATGATAGGATCATGGATGTACTTCTAGGAGAAGACGAAACGTTGCCTAGAGCTCGCTTGGCACTTATCTGCAGCGAGTGCAGGCTTGTAAACGGACAAGCGCCTCCAGGAATCAAGCGCCTCGAAGACGTCGGCAGATGGCGTTGCGGAGGCTGTGGTACCATGAACGGGGAAGAAAGCGAGGCTAAGAAGATCGTTGCAAGCATCAGAGAGCAAGCTTCGTCTGAAGCAGGGGATGTAGCAGAGCTGCGAGCAGACAGCCCCGTCTCAAAAGCCAAGAAAATTGCTAACAAGCCAATTTCTGCTGCAGCGGACGGAGATGAAGAAAGCGATACAACGCAGTATTCCTCAGAGAGCCCAGAAGAAGGCATGGAGATGCAAGAGATCGAAGAGAAGGTCGAGGAGCTCGATGCTCCGAGACGGCGCTCGACTCGGCCCAAAAGAGGTGGAAAGATGGCAGGTTAGCTTAACGAGAAGTCGTATCCGGACACGAACATCTATTGCCAACACCGTCGCATGAATTCCTTGCTAAGCTGACCAAGTACTCAAAGCTATTGTGGCTCCTATCAAGGGGCTGCGAGTGTCACACGTCAATCGGAGGGAAATCCCTCGGGGATTGAAGTTGGGCTTTAGATTTATCAAAACATACCCAAGCTGGGAAGTGGGGCTGGGTGGACTTCTTGTTGGGGACCATGTTGCAATGGTTGATGACCTACCTCAGTCGAGAGAGGAGTGCCAAGATGAACAGTCTACTATCAGTCGCAGTGCATGCGATGGTAGGCAAGGAGACCCATAAGCGCTGTTGACGTCCGCAGACCTTATGCGGAGGGAGGTGTCATCTCAAGGCATTATTTTACTTCTCCTCCCACTCTTTCTTGATCCTAACTCTTCTCTCCATTTTCGTTTCATTGGCATGCGTCTTGTATGCGCGAGACTTTTCGGAGTCGCTTGGTACGTCCTTGCGAGCAGAGTCTCGAGCACGCGAGCTCTGGGCATCGAAGTTGGGTTGCTTTTCTTTGCGATCTGCAAAGCCGCTTTTGTAGTTCTGCTCTCTTGACGTATCTACCTCCTTACTCATCGGTCTTTTCGTCCCCTTTGAGCTTCTGCGCGCTTGCATATGTCCGGTATTGAAGGCATTTGGCTCGGGCCGCCACTCAAGACTGGGAGTATCTTGCACGGACAACGAGGCCTTATGCTTGCCCTTCCCTTGAGGGCTTGTCGTACCGGAAGCCTCCGGCGCAGACATGTATTCGCGATCCGAGTCACTGTCCTGTAGATTGCCGCTACCTGTGTTTTTTGAGCCTGTAACTCGAGTCGCTGCGCCCTGCAACCATTCTGCTGCTTTTCCAACACGCTCCTTGACTACAGGACTGAGCTCTTCAACTATGTCTTTGGCTGCATCCTTGATGTTGTCGGCGCTTGGGTGAGCCCAACTATGGCGAACAGATGTCGCGATAGATTCATGGGTGCTGGGACGGCGGTATTTGTGTTGTTCGTTGTTCGGATCCTGTTAGGTTGGTCAGGATGGATGACTCGTACCGTCCCAGGGCCACATACCCATTTTGTGAAGTCGTCTCCACTGTCTAGGATGAAGAAATCGTCCTCACGGTCTGAGTATCCACCAGCGTCACTGCTCACAGGGCTAATGCCCCCGTCTCTAGGCATCTCTATTATGGATAACGTCACTTTGAGCTGAGATTTGTTAAGAGTATAGGACCAAGCTCATAGTCTACTCGAGTGTTAACACAAATGTCGTGGATACGGGCAATTTGGGGCTTGTTTGCCACACTTTTTATCGGCGATATAGTATCACATGAGCTGTTGCACAAAATCAAACTTGCCATAACTGGGTTTGTGCGATATCAACGTAATCCAAGCGGTGTCCGTGTTTTTACATAGATCTGTAGCTTAGATAATTATATACATGTACTGTCTTAAATACATCAGTACCGAATTTGCTCAGTACTAGCACTCCTCAGCTGGGATTCACATGCGTTTCCATGTTTCCAATACCTCTCATCTACGCGATTCTGTGCTTCGATGCTTGTGATCTTGTACTGTTCCAAACTCGCGGCTACCGAGTTTGGTTGTTCTCAATGCTCCCCAGCCAGTGTTTGCGTGCGAGACCGTGCTCCCGTTTCTACCGTTTACACAAATCGATACTTCAATCTACGTCTTATTGCACCGCGCTATACTCGCCAACACTATATCTGGGCACTCTCAACAATTCTCAGCTGGTATTTATGTACCAAACCAACCTCTCGCAGAGTGTATTTACAGCTATCTACAGCTTTATTATACATGTTATAGACCGACTTCATGCCCTATTCATCCAAGGTTATCCGACATTCTAATACTTACGCTTCGAGCCGAGTTCTCGCTCTTATTGTTCACTGATAGGCCATGTTGACGCTTCGGAGTTGACTTTTGATCCCTGAAATGTGCTCTCACAGCCTGTATGCGTACAATTTCGTAGCTTCGATATCTGTATTATTGGCAGATCCTGCGCTCCTACTATTTGCAGGCGGGCGATGTTGATATGTCACGGTTAGCGTTTACATGACATATTAGGCTTTCGATAGCGTAGACTTGGACGTGTCGATGGCTTCAATACCTACGTTGTTGGCCCAATCTACGCTCATTATGTCTACGGACGGTCTTACCGTATTGCTAGCTCCTTAGATCGCATACTGCCCCGAATCGTACTTGAATGTGGAATCACAGGTAGAATTTCCGATAGTACATGTGTAGATGCTCCGCTCGACAATGCATTGTTCCACGCTCTATCCTGCTTCATGAATCCATCGCAGCATAACTTTTGTACTCTTTAATATACACCGACATCCCCCCCAACACCACAAACAGCTTCCCAGACTCTGTCACCAAGTCTGTACTTGACCAGTCCAGCAAACACCATCAAATCCCTCGCACTGCCCAGTAACTCCTCGCTAATTTCCCTATTCGTTCCACCCTCTCCACCACCGTATTGCCGCGATGCTAATATCTCTCGTTGCTTGCCAATAGCTGTGATAGTCCACAACAGGAGGGGCCCGATGTTGCGGGCGACGACGGGTGAGAGGGAATTGAATGCTGTTGCGGAAGCGCGGATAGTGGGGATTGAGGCGTGGGCGTTCAAGGGGAGGAGGTTCATCGATTGGATGATCTGGGATGCATGTTAACGAGATACAACTTTATGGGATGTTTGGACATATTGAGAGGTTCTTACATCAATTGCCTCACTCCATTGACCAGCCGTAACTTTACTCTTAGCTTCACTCATGCGCAAGAGCGTGCCGCATGCCTCTCGAGTTGCTGGGCGAATGTTCTGAGCATAAAGTGAGTTTGCCTGATAGAGACCTATCATGTTCTTCGCCAGGACCACAGGGTCATCGACAGCGGTCAGGCTCAAAGTGCTATTTTGCTGTTGCTGCTGTCCTTGGTCAGGCGCTGCCATGGCTCTTGGCTTCAGTGGTTGTATGCGCAATGGTTCTTGTCCGATATCAACTGCGATAGCTTCAGATAGAGCGCGATTGACAATAGAGATGACGTTCTCATAATCCTCTGCTAGATGGTAGAGCAGTACCGCGTCTGTCACACGGCCATTGTCGTCTGCAACACTTGCTGCCTGGATGGTGATGACTTTGAGGAACTCTTCCTGGTCCGAGAGGGCGAGGAGCTTCAAGCGCTTTTCAATGGCGCCTTTCAGTCGAGTGCCGTCACTCTTGATATCGCCCAGTAGTTGCGCGAACTCTCGAGTCTCGAGGACCAGCTCCCGCAGAGCTTCATGGCATAGCTCTGACTGAGATTTGCCCATCGCTCCAGGGAGGCCAGCGTTCAGGCAGATTAATGTTAAGTAGTCGACAGCAGCTTCAACATTCCCAGCTCGGAAGTCCCGCGTGTAATAGCCTATCATTCGTCCAAAGCTGATTTGGGGAAGCTCCTTGGTATTGAAGGTCACTGTGAATTGTCAGACGAGAAGTTTGTGAAAGATTAAAGGAATTACTTACAAAGCTCGGTCTCGGTGACGGAGAAATCCGAGACACGCAATAAACCGTAGTAGTCCAATGCGATAGCGAAATGTACCGCTGCAACGTACGAGTATGAGTACAGGTACGACACAGCCTGCTCAAACATGCCTCCCAGAATCTGTAGGAAGAAGAAGGTCCCATAGCCTCCCATGCCTTCTGCTCCTTTCGAAAAATGTCGTTGGCCGATCTCACCGATTGTCTCTCGTACTTCTTCTAAGCCAAATACATCGCCAGCGCTCTCTTCCACACGATTGACTTCTCTAGCAAGACTGAACTGGAGCCATATCCAATCCTCGACCCCTTGTTGGATGCTATCAATGCTTCGTTTACTAAGTTCGCAGCGACCTATGATCTTGTAGCAAGCCAATTGATAAGGGTCGTTCTGGTTGTCTGGCGCGACCCGGGTCTGCTTTGAGTATTCTCGGTTGATATGATCTTGAACTTTCCTCTCGAGTCGTCTATCTGGACTATTGGCGTAGCCGGTGATGTAGGTTACCAGATTCCGGTCAATGGTCTTAAAAGCAGTGGCATTCGAAACTACGTATTCCGCGGCTTCTTTGACCAGGCCACTTCGTAATAGGAAAAAGACTAAAGCCCAGCAGTAGTCTTCATCAAGAGTCTTCAACTCAGTTCCATCTGGTATCAGATCTCTCCGTGCATTACGAATCCTTATGTACGCTCGAACTTTGTAAATATTCGTTGGGACACCGCCTAGGTTGGCTTCTTTGGGATTCCTCGCCACAAGGCCCTCAAGCTGCTCGAAGAAAGCCTTCTCTAGGCAACGTCTTGAGCCATCGATTATTTTCTTCCGTATGCTCATGCCTTTTGCGGAGTTCGGCACCTCATCGAGATACTCGGCAGCAGATTGTCGTTCTTTTGCTTTCTCCTCTTCCACTATTTCCATCAGCGCATCATAAGAGTCCGCAAGCTGTCTCGGTGACTCTCCTCCAGGCTGAATCTCTACAGTCTTGAGCTCCTGCAGTATTGGATACTGGACTTCATCTAGGCGGGCGCGATTCAGAGCCTGCACCTTCCCCGCAAACGTTCGCTGCTTCTCCCGTAGATATCGGTTGTCTTGAGCGAGTGGAGCTGGCGTGCTCTTCTCTGCCACATCCGCAAACAGAGTAGCATTCCCAGACCCTACATCTGGCGTGCCAATGACAGATTTCTGGAGACTCGATTGTCCGAAGATGCTTCGATTAAGAGTAGATCTTCCAGGCGTTTTCATGCTGGATCTGCCTCTCCTCGTAGATTTTCCAAAGGCTCCTTTGCCTCCTGATGTAGCCATAGAATCATCTGAGTTGTCCGCTTTCTTGGGCATAAGTCCAAAGTGCTCGTAGATCTTCTTCCGCTGAAGCTCCCAGTTGATATCTACATTCTCCTCAAGATATTCGTCGAAGTTGCGTTGTGCTCGTTCCAACCCTTCAGAGATCATCTTGAGAGTAGACTGCTGCTGCAATTGCTCGACATACTTGTGCGTGTCCGGGTCCCAGTCGGGCGGTCCTTGCACAGACCCGTATGACGGCTGTACGGCCAGGGAATCTAGTTCACGGCGTGTGGTGCCAGGATTGACGCCTGATGCTGCCAAAAGATAATGCGCTCTGCTGTCAGCTGCTCTTCCACCTTGAGCTTGCGCTCCTACTCCACCTATCTCCCGTACCCTCTTCGCAATGTCACTTAACCCCAGTTGTAGGCTCGGCATGTCCCTAAATCCAGGTCCACCATCAGTAGCATCATGAGTTCTCTTTCTTCCCTTCTCCAGCAAATTGTCAAAGTATGCTGGCTGGGGCGCTTTAGGTGCTTGCTGTTGACCATCTTGCTGCGGTGGCTGCCCCTGCCCTGGCTGGCCCCATGGGTTGTTTTGCTGCGGTGGAGCGAACTGAGACGGTGCAGCAGCCTGAGTCGTTGCTGCATTGTTCGGGGCACCGAAGAGGCTTGAGCCACCCGCAGGGGTAGCACTCCCAAAAAGTCCTCCACCTCCGCCGGAAGTCTGCTGCTGCGGTTGTGACGTCCCCAAGTTCGAGAACATTCCTCCTCCAGAGCTGCTCTGTGATTGTGGCTGCGACGTCCCCAGATTCGAAAACAAGTTCGGCTTCTGCTCTCCCCCAGTGCTAGGAAACAATGACGAGGAAACCGACTGCTGCGGGGCCTGCGAGGTAGTGGGGCTGCCAAAGATATTAATCGAAGGTATAGAAGGTTGCTGCTGAGGCTGCGAGGTCCCGAGGTTGCCAAACAGCGAACTCGTCTGCGGCGCAGACGGCTGTGCTGAGGTCACAGGATTACCGAAGAGATTTGATGTCGGCTTCGAGGTACCAAATAAGGAGGACATGGTGAGTGGCAATCAGGGCAGAGAAAGCTACTCTGTAATCGCGTAGTGTAGAAGTTCGAAACGCGTTGGAGCTTCAAACACAAATATCGAGCCCTAGCCCTAGCGCTAGTACGGCATAGGGCTCCGCTTGCTCCGCTCACAGGTATTGAAAGCGCTCATATGTCTACTTGTTTCGGTGCCATACAGCACGCAAGAAGCATTGGACCGCTCGTCTGTGATTTATCCTCGTGTCTTTGATTCATTTGGAGCTCAACGGCCCATATATTGTGCAAATGTTACATGTATGTAGAGGCCCCAGAGCCAACGTCGCAGGTCCCACTTCCGGATCCTTCTCAGCTTCACTTGCACCATACTCCTCTACGTTGAGTTCGATACATCATCCGCGAATACGAATTTCTACAAAAGAAAAAAGCACACAGCTCTAATCTGGTTGGAACGGAGGTGAATTATTGTGTACCTGTTTCCTATAAAGCATGAAGTGTTTCTCGCCTTACTATTGAATGAAGAAGCCAAGAACATCATTCGAAAATTCTGTCGTCATCTCACAAGGATCAGAACATTTCACGAGACCTTCGTATACTTTGTGTCTCAATTTTAATCCCCGCACAGGGATTGTGGCCATTCTGTTAGGCTCATTTGGCTTTTACTACCCTTGAATGCTCAAACAGACGTTATCAAGCAACGGATTCGCCCCAACTATATCATTCTGCACTTGTGTAAGCGAAATGAACACTTCCTGAAGCCCCTTGAAGTTGTTCGGAAATGTTACAGTGCCAAAGGTAGTAAGAGGAGTTCCGGGTCCCGGGTTTGTGTTTTGATTAGGATACTGATACTCGTAAGTGACGCTCGCGGCCCCTGAACGTTTGTTCCCCACGAACAGAACGGTGCAGCCGTTAGCATTGCTGGTGTATATTCCATTCGTGGAGAGACAGGCCAGACGTAGAGACTTGAGGGTGAATGTGTCCTTGGAGGACCCCGTGTTAATCTGCAGAGCAGGAGAGCCGCCGAAGTTGGCCCGGCTATTAGTACCAGAATTGATGATGTTGGGCTCAGACGGAATCACGAAGTATTTCAATGCAGAGTTGTTCTGAGTTGCAACGACGAAGCCCTGGTAGAAGATGCCTGTAAACTGATACTTAGCAGAGCTTTTCCCTTGAGCGAAGGCATGGAGATATATACCTTTGTATGTCCCAACAGGATCTACTGAGGGATCGAAGCCTCCAGGATTTTCTGGGAGATCATCAAACTACCACCAGCACACTTAAGCAATGACTGGAATCAAGCAGCAGTGCCACTCACCTTCGCGCAATAGCTCGACTTTGTGGCCGCAGCTGCCTCAGGGGCAGCTCCGAGGGCTCCAAGGGTGATTCGCAGTACGGCGAGCAGTGTCAAAAACCAAGCCATAGTCTTGATGCAGAATGTTGACCCCAAATATAGTTTCAAGAGACTTATTCGGGAAGTTTCAATAGGGGAATGGAGGTTACAGTCGACTCAAGGAAAGTCCTTCGCTTTACCTGTATTTAACATCGCTGGACCATCTCGATGGATGGCTCGTATTCACCATCATATGCGATGTCAGCACTGAACACTGAAATGCAAGCCTCACTCGGGCCAATACGCATCAATGTTAGCAGAAGTAGATCGCCGTCTTTCTCGTGTCAGTGCAAGTGGTGGAACGATGGTGGTCTCCTGTTGCGCCTCTACCTACTCATTTCCATATTTGTTCTATTTAAGCGAGAATGGACATCCCTTTCCTCGCTAAAGCTGCGTGAGCGGGTTGAAGTACGAGGTTTTCGTTAGCACTCGAGTTAGAAATGCAGCCTTGGTAAGCTCGAACCCGCCAACATGCAGGGGCATGTGCCCTAGTGACAAATCGAGTCTCCTTGTGTAACGTCTCATGACTTGCACCTCAGTGAGCAGAATTAGAACACGGGCAGTGGTCGAGCAGAAACTGAGATCTTACGAGATTAGGCATTTCACCTGCATATCAACCACGCGGGATCCGGTGTATACACGGGCTGATGTCGGATTGGATATCCTTGATGCCATTAGCTAACGGTCTCTCAAATCCCTCTCTAGTATTGGCGAGAGGGTGTCAAAAGATGTGGAGGGGTCATTCATATACTACGGTCTTGGCGTGTCGTTAACTCTAAGAGCTAGATGGTCTTGCTAGAAGCTGCATATACCCTCCCAATTCCCGTATTCTGGACATGGTGTCCAAATTTAGATTTGGAGAGTGATCTTGCTCTTGTTCAATTTCGTCATGACGAAAGTCAGTAATGCGAGAATGAGATGGTATCTCCTAGAAGTAAGACTGGAAGGGTTCACCACCCTGCCCGCTACTCTATAGCGTTGAAGCCCCAGGACTCATGAAGAGGACCCTAAGGCTGGTCACTTGGGCGGCGGAGATGGTCCCCGGAACTCGCCGTCCTCCCGGCTGAAGAGCGGCGTTCAGGGCTCTCTTCTAGGGTTCCCAGGCTTCGGTTTATGAGTGGCCAGGGCCGTGAACCCTTCTACAGTACCTACCCCGTTTTACGATAATCTTTCAAGCTTTACGGAAGCGGGGAAGGAGCAACAGTCCGATTCCAGCCCTAAGTTTATAACTTAGGGCTAGCAACACGACAACGCCGCTGACAGTGACCATCCTCGCCATCACCAACTCCCACCCTCAAAATGCCTTCCTTCCCCTCCAAAAAGTTCCGTTCCTCCTCCTACCAAAACACCATCGGCGCCTTCTACAGGCGCCACCTAAACCGTTACCCCTTCCTCCTCTTCGGGCTCCCCTTCATCGCAACAATGGTAGCCGGCTCATTCGTGCTCACGCCCGCAACGGCACTCAGATATGAAAGACATGACAGGAAAGTGAAGCAGTTGACGAAAGAGGAGGAGTTGGGGTTGGGGAAAGAGAGGAGGAGAGTGGATATTAATGAGGAGTATTATCGGTTGGCTGCTAAGGTGGGTTCAATTCATTCTTGGGGTGGAGGGTGTGGAAGGGGAGGGGAGGCTGACTGTGGGATAGGATTTGGATGATTGGGATAATAAGAGGGTTAAGAGGTTGCCGGGGGAGCATGATGGTGTGATGTGAGAGCAGCTAGTGGAGATGGTTGTGAGAGTCTGAGATGACCGTGATGAACGCAACCTGTCTTCGGATATACACCCTTTGATTTGCTATCGGCAACGGACGTCATCGGTGAATCAGCGCTGTTGGCTAGTGATGAGCTGAATACATAGCTGCTGTGCCGGCCAGGGTCCTCTGGCGCACCTCTTCGCCACTCCTCAACTATCAGTAAAACTGGCCTAGGAAGTTCGATCGGTGCTATTCAGGACTACGTCGCAACGTCAACGAGCAGGAAACAAGTATATATCAGCATGACCATACGATATGATGGGAATAGTCCTATGCCCGTATAGGGTGCTCTTGAAGGATATTCAACACTCTGAGACTGGACCTATACTCTTCTGCCCCTTCACGAAGTCAAGGCCACCATCGACTATCAACCATCGAACGCTAACTATGCACATGCATCATTCATTCATGCCCAATCCACCCGACCAGCGTACCCATTAAGTCTAAACAGCTCTAGTACTCTTTTTGCACGCCTTGGGGTACTGTGATATCAATGCCGCAACTCCACGATTAAGATCATCAAAAAGAGGAGACGAGAAATAGATGTTCAGTGACCAGCTCCGTTGGTCTGGTTTTGCGCGGCCGTCGCAGCTGCGACAGCTTGAGCTGCAATAACGTTGGCGTCAGCTTGTACGATGACAGCTTGGACGATTTGCTGTTCGTCTGGGTTAAGGATCTTCGTAAGGTTCTGGTAAAGCAGGGGCTGTTCCTGCTGAAGTTCTGAAGCGCTTTTGTCAGCAGAAGCGCGAAAATAGACGAGCATTATTCAACGTACTCAACAATGTCTCCTTGAACAATCCATAGGGCTCAACTTTATCGAGAGGAGTTTCCATCAAGCTCTCCTCTTCTAGTTCGTCATCGGAGTCGTCTTGTCCAGCGGCGAATTTTTCCGACTGTTTCTGACATCAGCCTGCTGGAACAGAAGGTTTTTGTAGTTGACTCACCTCTTCTTTGAGGAACTCTAGGTAAGCGGCGCTTTCATCCTTGACATCCTCGGCATCTTCGCCTTCATTCGCCCATGCCGTTTCGCCATCCCACTCATCAACTTCTTCTTCGTCATCGTCATCATCATCGTTGAGAGTGAAGTCACTTTCTTTTGTGAACTCTTCACGGTCTTAACGATATTAGCCAATTCTGCATTAAGATAGAATTCGATGTTTGACTCACGTTTCAGTGCTGCTGGCAGTGTCTGGAAAAGCCTGACAACACCCTGCAGCAATCTTGGCCATCCTTGTTGTACGCTGGTAGGAACCTCGTTGGCATTCAGAGTTAGCAGAGCACTGATAGCACAAATTGACAGTTTCTTATCATGGACTCGCGTGAAGCTCTCGATGTTCGAGAACCACGAGCTGAAGAATTTGTTGGTCCACCCATTGGACTCCAGGATTTGTAGCGCGATTAGTGGGTTGTAGTAGATAGCATTGATGATCATTTCCATAAGGTGTATCCGGTAGGCTTTGACCTTGAGCTCGCTGCTAGCAAGCACCCTCATGGCTAGTTCCACGAATGTAGGAATCCATCTGTCGATATGTCCTCGGAGGTTTAGCATCATCGTTTCTGAGAGCTTGCAGCCGCATATTCGATCCATGCCTCCAACCTTCTCGTCGTGGAATATGTCTGATACCATACCAACAAGCGCTTCGATATACGCAGGATTCTGTACCATTGTCTCCGCGCCATACATGATGAAATTGTCTAGTGCTGGAAGCATGTCTTCTAGATACAATTCTGCACCTGATTTAAAAGTCTTGTGCATAAGCACAAATGCTTGCCACATCGTTGGGGACACTGTTTTGGCCGAGAAGGTGCAGCTGTCTATTATCTCGAAGACCTCATTGTACAAGTCGTAGAGTTTATTCTCCAGGGTGATTTGAATGACTGGCATGAGGATGGTCTCGAGATGTGATAGGACATCAGGTGTAGCTTCTAATGTGAGTATTAGGGTGCCGATGGTTTGAAGTACGCCGAGTGCCGTGATGCTTTTGTCGTCCAAGAAATCCCCATACGTCTCATCCTCCTCTACTTTCTGACTTTGTCGGTCCACTAATTCGCGCACGATTCGAAGGTAAGTGTCTCGTAACTGTTCGCTTAGAGCCACTGCGAAGGGAGTGAGCTCAGCGGCAAACTCCTCGACGAAGTCTTCCATGACGTTAGCCAATGCATCTACATCAACCTCATTGGCCAACTTGAGTAGTTGCTGCATTATTTGCGGGATATTCTGCTGCATCGAAGCTCGGATGACTTCGTGGCGAATCAAAGGCTGAAGAGCGAGAGCTGCCTCCACACGTACAGGAAGTGCAGGATCAGCCATCGACTCAAGAATGTTGCGGTAGATATGAAGCACATTGCTCTGTTCTTTGAATTCGAGCTGCTCGAATTTGCCCAACGTATCACAAGCTCGGGCTCGCAGGAAGCCATGCGGACTCCGAAACTCTGGGAAGACGTGTCTTACGAAGAAGTACTCCACTTGATCGGCTATTGGGCTCTTCTTGCCAAGGATGACTGAAGCCAATGTTCCAATCATGCGCAGTGCACCTTCTTTCTCGCGGGGATTCTTTTGGTCATCTGGGGCAGCTTCATACTTGTTAACGATACCATTGACAAAATTGAGTATTGTGAAAGTCTGCTTCTTGCGGCTCTTCGTCAAAGAAACGAGAAAGTTCGTGGCGGCTACATCCGGCGCTGAAACCTCCTCATAGAAGTTCAGTTTCCGATGCAAATATTCTGACGGGTCGGAATCGAATAGCTCAATATCCTCGTCAGATTGGCAAAGTATAGGAAACAGTACGTGAGAAATGAGAGTGTCCATGTGTGGTTTGAGGTGGTTCCACATAGATTTTGGCTTTACGCATTCGTCGAGGAAGCTTAGCGAGTAGGACAATGATGGCTTACTGAGCCATGCTGTTTTTGACACCCATTTCTCGATTTGTTGCAAGTAGCCTTTGAGGATCTCCGGGGCAAAGTTTACAAGGAAGGATTTGGCGAACTCCGCCATTTCTGGAGTTGTATTCTTCTGGTTTGTGCTGGGGCTTCCGTATCTTCTCATAGTTCAGTAAATGCTTGCTTGTCAAGCTCAGAGGTTGCAATTGTATAACATACCGCACGAATAGTCGGTTCAGATTTGCGTATGCCCACTTCTTTGACTTCCAGAAGTGATTTCTTTCCCGCTCATCGAAGTCATCATCAAGGGCGTGTTTTGGAGCGTCTTTGCCGACGATAGTGAGAAATAACGTGCACCAACCAACCATCTGGTCTTGACTCATGAGGTGGGGAGGTAGGTCGAACTAGCAGTATGTTAGCATACCAGCCTCCCTAAAGGCAGTAGGGATGACCCACGTAGATAGCATGCTTGTAGGTCTTCATAATGATATGTACCATCTCCCATGCTTCTGGACTTATGTCTTGCACTAGCCGTGTTGCAATGCCTAACAGCTGCGGAAACGATGCCTCCACGATGCGGTTGAAGTCATCCCTGGTCTCTCCACCTTTGAATCTGTACATCCGACATATTGCAAGCATGCAATTCAGTCCAGCATGGACAGAATTGGCATCGTTTGTATTGAGTAGTTGCAGGGTTAGATCTAGGAAGTTGGGCCATTTTTCAGGGAAGTCGTAGGACAATACTTTTTGTAGCACGGGTATGAGTTGGGCGCGGATTTGTTGCTGCGAAGAGGCTAATATAGGTAGGAGGCGATTCCGTAGGTCAACTTTCTCTTCATCTGATATTCCCTTGACAGCGGTATTGTCTTCGTTGGGTTGCCATGCTCTATTGACTCGATTTTTGAGGTACACAACAGAGGAAAGCCGTATGCTACTGTCCAGCTCAGCCTGCAATATGTCAAGTAGGGCGTTGGTGAATCCTGGTTGTTCTTCTGCAAACTTTAAGTCAAGCTCGGCTTGACGCCTGACATCAGCATTAGGATCAACAGTCGATTGTATTCGATTTCGAAGGGCTGCGGCGTCCATTGTTGGTAAGTTGTGATGGCCGCAAGCCCGGGTGAGAGAGGGGTGAAGTGGGAACGCTCGAGGTTGAGGGGAGTTCGAAATGGGACGCGCCCAGCTTGAATGGTCGTAGTGTAAAGATCAGTCAGGGCCAGCCGAAGCTATACCAAAGGTGATTCAATATTTACTTGAAGATTACCTAGTACGGCAAGGACGCTCGCGGTGGTAAGAATAAGTGGAAACCGCCCCGCTAATCTGCCGGTGCCAGGGTGAGCAGGGGTACTAGCCCACCCGGAACTACCTTAGAAATACACAACTTTTGAAAATCCTACCATACCATACGACGAAACAACGGCCGAATCCTATGGAAGGTATTTCGTCATAATGTTATGGAACTCTCCCGGCTGAGCGGCTTGGTCTATATCATCGAGAAAGCAAGTGCGATGACCGGAGTTCTATCCCGTACAGGACACCGCTCCATCTTTACCATTAAATATCACTACCACTAGGGACGCACGCAAGAAATGGCATCTTAAGATTACTCGTCCAGAAGGCGTTCCTGCATCTCCACGAGCGGCAAGCTAGCCACGTGTTGCAAACCTTGCTGCCACGGTAGTGGCTTGCACTTCGAACAGGGATCAGATTTCAATTATTCAGCACCTGAGAACTTACAATGTTCCGTATTGATGGCTTCTCGTGCCCAATAGGGCTTGGTACATTTGTTTCTAAGGTCTTGATGTGTCGCCATGCCTAATTCAAGCTCCTTCATCCCAGAGATGGCTGAGCTTCTACATGTACAGCGAAGCAACAGCCGTGATATCTCTCTTGATCAATTCCTGCGCTGTCTGCATCTTCGTGAAGAGCTCAGGATCTCCAATGATCCTCGCTGCATTCTTAACCTCCCTGCACGTCTCATCCAGTCTAGTGATGACACGAACGATTGTCCCCTCCAACACGTCCGTAAGATCGGTAATGCGATTGAATGACATGCCTCTAGCCCACTCATAGACAACCTCGACAAGACCAAAGCGTGGTCGACTTGCAAAGTCATTCGAGTCGTCGCTAGAAAGGATGACTTGGTATTGTGTTTGAAAGGCGTTGACTTTCTCGGAAATGGCGATGATGGTTTCTTTTCCGGTCTCCAGATGAGGCGTAAGGGTGGGCACAGCCTCTGTCTTCTCTTGGAAGACAAAGGCTGAGAGCAGAGCCACTATCTCTTCCGGTTCGAAATCTGCTAGTACATTCTCAAGGATCAGCTCGGTAAGGACAAGTTCATCCGCAGAATGTATCTACGACATCTATGTCAATCCCTTTTGCTGAGCTGGTCAATGGAGCTGACTTACTTCGCATGCTACCTTGCCTTTGAGCTCGACCCGAGAATTTTGGTCGATGAAGCCCAGATCTTTCAGAACATCTATCCGCTGTTCATAGTCCGGAAGGAGTTGCAAGTTCTGATCTGACATGAGCTGCCTGAGTTGAATGATGCTCTCTTGGATGAGCCACTCATCATGGCGCATAGAGAACTACCATCGATTAGCTTTACAATACATCAGGACGCTCGTTGTCACTTACGTGTTTGACAAAATCTGGGCACTGAACGCAATGACATTGCTGCACTTTGACCGCCTCTTGCTTGCGACGTTCCAACAAATCTCGTGTTGTAAGCTCCTTAATACGGTTCCAGTCCATTTCATTCCATTGGGGCTGATCCCATGACCTGCAGACGTTGGCGATCTCTCCTTCTGGCAACTTTGCCTGTTCTTCATGGTGCTTTAGTAGGTCATCGAGCCGAATCTGAGCAAGACGGTCAATACCTTTCTTGATATGCAACAACCATATAGGTCTCCTAACCTTGACAATTGTGTCGGTGACCGCATCCACGTCTCCCAGTGGGATTTTGAGGACCTTGAGTTCCATCTCAGCAACCTCCGTGGGCAGCTTCGCAAAGAATTCACGGAATTTGGGAAGGTAGGGCAGCAGATCGCTTGGATGACGTGTTGGGTTTTTGGCACCTAGAGAAAGTAGCTCGACAGTCGGAGCTTGACCTCTGCTAACACCCTCGCGTATGAGAATGCCTGCTGTACGAATACCGTCCTGAGCCGAACGTTAGCGTTATAGGCCGTTCGAGGGAGGAAATCGCTACCTTTCGAAATACAACCAATCTCTTTACTGAGAACATGCGCTTGCCAAGTGGGGAAGCCACGAGCCCCAAGTGTAGGTCGGCCGTAGCTGCTTGGAATGCCATCGCTGCTGCATGACACTCGTTTAGATCGATATTGCATATATCACAGGGCTCGCGTTTGATCTTTGCCAAATCCGACTCGGAGAGTTTGACTTGCTTCTCCTGCTCTGGAAGCAGCGCTTGGGTTGCGTTCTCACTGAAACTTCTCTTGATCATCTCCTCAATCTTCAATGCCTCGACCCGTAATAGATTGAGGATCATGTTGTAAGTCAGACGGAACTGCGAGCGTAGTTTCGTTGGATCTCCTAGAATCATCTGCTTCAAGGTACCAGCTGGCGGAGCCTCGTCACTGTTTGAATTCACGATTATGACGCTACCAACAAGATCGATTCCACGCCGACCCGCTCTGCCTGCCATCTGGGTGTATTCGCCAGGCAGCAGATCCCTGAAAGCTCGTCCGTCGTGTTTCCGGAAGCCTGAGAACACAACGGTACGAGTTGGCAGATTTAGTCCCATGGCGAAGGTCTCGGTTGCAAAAAGAACTTTTACAAGTGTCCTCGCGAAAAGGATCTCGACCACTTCCTTGACGATTGGCAAAAGGCCACCATGATGCACTGCGATACCTCGACTAAGCAGCTCTCGTAACCTCCTGATCTGAGGTAACATTCTATCCTCTGGCTTGAGCCGAGCAATCGAACGCTCAATGATCATATGGATAGCACTCTTCTCAGTTACTGTGCAGAAGTCTAGGTTTGATAGAGCATTAGCGTTCTCTTCGCATCTTTTCTTTGAGAAGACGAAGATACAGGCAGGGAGAAGATCCTGTTTCTTCAATTGTTGGACCAAGTGAACCCATATATTCCTGTCTTGGGCTGCGCTCGTCCGGCCACCTCCGCGTCCAGTTCTGGCAATATTACCTTGACCTCGCTGAGGCTGCCCTCTCGCTCGCTGCTGAGGGCCCCCTCGCTGCTGGCCACCACGCTGAGGCTGACCTCCTCGTACTCCAGGCCCACCACGCTGATTTGCTATCCCGTTAGCCTGAGCTGCCGGCTGTGCCTTGTCTTTCCCTGACATTGCGGCATTTGCTTCCTTCCAACCCTTCTCCAGGAACTTCTTTTCTGAGTCGACAATCTTATGCATGGCCTTGCCAGCCCACAAATAGTGCTCCAACGGCACCGGTCGTTTTGGCGTTGAAATAACGTAAATATCTTGTTTCTTGGTTCTCCCTACCCAAGAAGCGAACTCATAGGTGTTTGGGACCGTTGCAGACAGCAGAATGAGCGTGACATGTGCCGGCAACATGATGATGACCTCTTCCCATACAACACCTCGCTCCAAGTCGTTCACGTAATGGACCTCGTCAAAGATGACAAACTCGACATCTCTCAAGAGATCCGCTCCTCTGTAAAGCATGCTTCGCAGTATCTCCGTAGTCATAATTAAGCAGCTGGCCTCCGCATTGATCTGGACATCACCTGTCAGGATACCGACATCCGTAAACTCAAGCCTAAAGTCTCGGAACTTTTGATTGCTCAAAGCCTTGATTGGAGAGGTGTAGATAGCTTTGGTCATGTGCTGGGCTGCCAATGCTATCGCGTATTCGGCAACGACAGTCTTACCAGCGGAAGTATGAGCTGCAACGAAAACCGAGTCACCATTCTCAAGATGATAGACAGCCTCTTTCTGGAATGTATCAAGCTCAAAAGGCCAGGTCCTTGCCATGGCTGGAACCAGCTCTCGGAAGTTAGTTATTTCTCTTCTGACGTCAACCATGTGGGCCCATTCTCTGCCTCCCCTCTTGGTGGTAGATGCTGCTAATATGCCATGAGGCTCTAGTGCAGGAAATTCTACAGGCAATAAGGAGTCAATGTCTTCCTCTTCCTCTTCCTCTTCCTCTTCCTCTTCCTCTTCCTCTTCCTCTTCCTCTTCCTCTTCCTCTTCCTCTTCAGATGAGGCGTCGTCAGCAGGCTCGTGCTCATTCAAAGCAACACCATTAGCTCCGCTTTCTCCTTCATCATCTGAGGTGGATTGCTCATCAGGGTCGGTTCCGAGAGTGTCCTCCACCTGCTTGGCCGTGTCTTCGTCGACTTTCGCTTTGACCTTGTTGAAATCAAGTCCTCTTTCAAAGCCGGGGGCTATCTCGAGCAGGCCGCCACCTGATCCGAAATCAATTACTCGGTCCAGCTTGCTACCCTTGGACCTTTTCTTCTCCTGCTCATCCTGAATGGCTTGATCTTCGAGCGCCGCTATAGCGGTGATGCCATCAAGTCCTCCAGGTGCAAAAGGAAAAAACCCAGCAGCTCCACGGACAAAGTCGGCACGATTAGCAGGCTTCCTCAGCAACGAAGTGGAGTTCTTAGCGGTAGCGCTGTTTGCTGGCACGGTAACTTCCTTGTAGCCAGTGACTTTACCTTCTAGACCCTCTCTGATGAAGCGAGTGACGGTCCTAGTCTGAGTTGGTGCAAGCTCATAGATCCCTCTGTAGTCCGTAGCAATGTCCCATCGCTGTTGCAGCTTATTAAGCCACTCGGGCCCAAAATATGGTGGAGGGGTTAGGAATGCTTCTTCAAGCTCTTTCTTTAGAGTGTCAGGATCCCGTTCGACTCTCTTCCTGGGCATCTGCTGGCCAAGTCTATCGTCGATGCAGTCATCTTGGTCTGAGTCACCAGTGTCTAGGTGGAGTCTCTCGACTGCGCGTAGAAGCTCCGAAGACATCTATGAAAGCTTTCTACTTGAATGAGGTATCGAATATAGACATTACTTGGTCCGAGAACTTTACCCAGAGGATGATAGTAAAGACGGACTACGACGATCTCAGAGTGTTCATTTCTTTGTTCCGCTCACGAGTAGCGCGCTTTTGCCATCAAAAAGTAGTGGAATGGAAAGAACTACGAAGGCAACAACTTACTTATCATTAGCGTTGATGAACATACATTCGGCTTGTCCATGCAAATTAACAGCGTCAGCCCGAACACGCGTTCGCCTGCCCAGTGCTCTAGTATGTCAACACCTGTTCAATGTCAACGGGCAAGGCTTCTAAAACAGAGAAGATGCTCTTGCACCGGCCTGATTCCCTCCTCTAGAACAATTCCCTAGTTATCAAGTACAAGGCGCTCATGGCTTGGGAGTGTCGTTTGCCTGAACGATCCACTTCATGCATACACGAGTCATTCCCATAATTCCCGAGACTCCCACAACGCCTCGCTAGATGTCGACTATTCAAGGAACCCCCAAAATGCATGGTTTACCACATGCCCTCCATTCCTGCCATTGCTTCCATCTCATCATCAAAGTTGTCATCTTTTACTGGACTTTCCTGGGCAACTGGGGCTGGCGTAGTTGTGCTTGTGGCTTCCTTCATATCATCCTCCGCAAGCAATGCATCCAAATCATCATCCGGAGGTTCACCACCTGCTTCTTCGTCGTCAGACATAAAAAGACTCTCTTTTGAATTTTCCTTTGCCTTAGTCGAGGGGTCTTTCTTTGCCGGTTCTGGAGTGATTCCATAGAGGTCCTCCTGATCAGCGTTGACGGCATTGCCGGCGAGCGGTGTTCTGGATCTCCCAGTCGGCTGAGCTGCGGGCTGGTCCTTCTGGAATTTTGAGCTTGTCTTCTGTGCATCTGGTCCCTTTCGGACACTCCCATAATCCTCTAGTGTTTCGCGTGGTTTACCCTCACTTATCCATTCCTTTCTCATTGTCTGCATCCGCTTGGTGTGACCCAGCTTCTCTATTATTGCAAGCCCATCGGCAAACTTCGCTCGTGGATATAAATCATCTAGCCATAATTGATAAACATTCAATAGCCGAGCAACGTCAGAGTACTGTCAGAGCTTTCTTAGTCATCGTACGAGAACATGTCTATTTTGGGTTGTACCTCGTGGCCTTTGCCTCTAAACTTCAGGCGCTCTTTCGTAATCCGCCGCAGCTTGGGAATGCCCGCCTGTGACAAAAGTCTGTCTCCATATGAGCATTAGAGCTTGTTATCAGGCATCCTTGTATGCCGACCTGTTTTCGTCCAACTTCGGTACTGGCGCCCTCTTTCTCGTGACCTTGATCTCTTCATCGATGCCTAAACCCGCTCCATTCTCTTTCCCATTGGCTTTCTCTACAGGCTTTTGCCGGGCAGATACATTCATATTGGTGTCCACATCGCGAAATACATCACCGATGTCGTAATCGAAGAGGTCATCCAGATCATCTGCTGGAACATTCCGAGCTCCTATATCTGTCGCTGCCATGGTGAAGCTGTTGAACGCTCTGGGAGGCCAATGTGGAATTCGCAGCTGTCGAGTCGCAGTTCGCTGCGGTTACTTATGGTGGATCAACCGAATTTGATGCCAGTCAATATCTAAGTTGACGAAGTCGCGTGGAGTCGGTGGGATACGTGCCGTTAAGTGCACCTCGATTTAATAAAACCACCCCCATGTTACTTGCTATCGCGACCGCAACCACCAATACAACCTACGTACTCCAACCCACCTCAACGTCTCTCGAACGTTCATTGAGTGACTCTCACCCAACATGACGGACATGCAGCGGCGGCCATATGTGCCGGCAAAGCAGCTGAATTCGCCATATCCTGTCAGTTTCCCTCAATGGATTGTGGAAGACGAGCTAATAGCTCTCGAAGCTCATTGACAGCGACCCGTACGCCCCTCATGCCGCACCTATAACAACCATACTAACTGCTGTCCAGCCATTTCAAGCGAGTCTGTGGATATGCTCGCACATCCGACTACTTTAAAGCGGGCGCGTTTGCCGCTTTTGGCCCAGGTCTGATGTTACTCTGGGAAAAGATCTCACCATCACACGTGAGCAAGAGCAGCTTTGCATCCGTCATGCGACTGTCCTACACCATTGGTGCTGGTGCAGGATTTCTATACTTCTACACATTATCGATCCGTGGGCACTCTCACACATGTTCGAAGAGAGCTGAGACTAATACAGCGGGCAGAGCGGTTCTACGGAATGGAAGAGAATAAGCGTGAGATCGAAATGGATATGCGAGAGATGGTGGATAAGGTCAAAAAGGGGGAGCCGCTCTACGGGAGGTCGAGCTTGACGCCATATATGCAAGGAGTGGCTGCGCGAAATTCGAGGTACACTGGGATTTGGCTTCATGTCATTCCCTGGTTCAACTTCGTGAATCACGATCAGGTATGTTGGTCTTCTGGTACGCCTAGCTGAGTTGCTGATCGATAGTTCTTAGCATGGTGTCGATACGGCTAAGTATTACAGACAAGCTGAGAGAGAGCTTGCTGCGGAACAGGAAGCGGGAGCTAAGAGCGCTTGAGAATGATGTACGTAAAGATTGAAGGGCGTTTGGAGAATACGAAGGGTTCAATTAGTAGCTCGCTAAGTTTTCCAATTCGTGGTCTAACCCTAATGTGGAGTCTTGGTCGATCCACTGAACACCGGAGTAGCAAATGGG
This sequence comes from Stereocaulon alpinum, assembly GCA_018257865.1. Classification (NCBI taxonomy): domain Eukaryota; kingdom Fungi; phylum Ascomycota; class Lecanoromycetes; order Lecanorales; family Stereocaulaceae; genus Stereocaulon; species Stereocaulon alpinum. The sequence continues at coordinate 70,940 of JAEUBA010000095.1, forward strand.
AACCGGCACTTCTACCCAGAGCAGCAAATGACACAGTCTCTGCTCGTATGAGTAATTCTCTGACTTGTTGCTGGAGGTTCTCTAATGTCTTCTGGATATTGTTAAATCTAGACTCTTCTAATTGCACTCATCATGTACTCATACCTCTTGGAGAACTTCGCAAATTCATGTGTGACCTCGGAACATTCTGCGTTGCGATCTCTTGTTAATTCGGTGGCTTAGCTATACGTTTACTCAATCATCCCGCCGACTCTGTCGCCCTTCCATCAACGAAGACCAGACAGGTGTCTTAATCTTCTATCGCGGAATGCCATCTGCATCTAAAGTGGCTTAATGCACCGATCAAGGTAGCGGCGGAACCTCAGTGTTGAGTTGACGGTCCTTTTTTGGTTTGGGTTCCGGGGCTTACGAAAGACAAATTAGCTGTTTTCCAAGTGCTCTCATTCAAAGCCTTACCTTTTTCGTTCTCCTGAACGTAAAATCGCCGCAGCAACATGATAGCCTCCTCGCGGAAAAGACCGCCATACACAGGGAATGGTTTATCCACCCCAGGACTATCGTAGCCTGATCAGCATTGCTAACGTCTGGAATCCAATCCTGCGTACTCAGAGTGGATTGAAAGCACTCCACCAGTGCCACCGAAACGATCATTGGTGCAACCAAAGTACACTGCTCTGATACCGAATTGACGGAGAGCAGACGCACACATGATGCATGGTTCGACGGTCACGTAGAGATCACTTTCACAGAATATAGACGGTTGATGCTTGCTGAGGATACTGCTGATGGCCATGAACTCGGCATGGCGTGTGCCCTTCATCATATGTCAGGGCATAGTGCCTGGATTCTATCTACGTTTCGACAGAATCCTTCATTGCTACATGGAACGTACATACATTGAGAGACCTATTCGTATCATTCATTCCTTTACCAATAATTTCGCCATTGTGAACAAAGACACATCCAACTGGTACTTCATCAGAGGCTAGTGCCTGCTCGGCCTGCTACGGTCAGCTGATTCTTCCCGTGGCTTAAGGCTTGCCTCTGGCGTACCATCTCCAAAGCCGCTCGCATATATTGTCGATGTACTGAATTCTGTAATATCGAAGCTGCCCTCTCGGGGTCCATTGGCTTGTTTTCGAACTCCATCTTAGTGACGATGTTTCCGGTTAAGAAGCAATTACGTTTACGTCAGAATGCAAAATGTATGACAGATGGTCAAAGTGGCAAATCCTTACTGATGGTTCTGTGGCTCTTGGCGTCCATAGGGCTGAAGTGGAACCTTCTAATGCGCGACCTTTTGACAACCGCGTTGCGTTGCGATGACGACGCGTCTACCCCTTCAACAGAGATGATTGACAGCAAGATTGGCTTATCACTCCGGGGAGAGCTTGAGCAAATATGGCTCGTGGCGTGGCGAGGAGTGGCTCAGGTCGCCCTGTCTTCAGCGATATGCACCAAGACGGAGACATACCACAATCCACTTTGGCAGCCCAACTTGTCAATCATTTTACAGATGGGAGGAAGCATTCCAGGGACAAGAACCAGGATCAAGAGACATTTCGGCAGCTGCTTCAAGAAGTTCTTGATGCCGAAGACGGGCAGCATCCCCGTCCAGAGACTTTTGAGATGGACAGTAACGTGAATTACAAGCTTATCCACGTGATCTTCAAAGCAGGACTTGAGGGTCTTAACTCAAGGGACCCTTTTAGTGGAAAAGACGAGCAAGACAAGCAGGCCATCAACAGCTTGGCTGCTATAGAGCACACTATCAGAAGGAATCCGGAAGTACTCTTCGTCGTTCCTTCGAGTCAAGAAAACGATCCGAAATCAACATTACCGTTGTACATGTGGCTTGTGCCCAAGCTCTTGGCTTTTACGGCTTACAGTAAGAATGATGGAATTCGAGATGGTGTTATGCGATTACTTAAAACTGCGTTGGTCATGGAGAGAAAGGTGCATATCAGACAAGTCAAAGTTGATACAGTCTTGAGGTACGTCAAAGGCTGTACGAAAGGTCAGTTCATATATCGCGCTCCTAGGCATTTCAATAACTGAGAGCCATCTGAAGACCTCTTCTATATTGAGGCGTCGGCAGCCAATTCGGTGGGCATCCACACCCTTCCGCAACCAGTCGTACCTTCGGCTACGACCATCACAGAAGTCTGTCCAGATGATTTGCAATACAGCCAAGTACAAAGCGCGGTGGAGATACAATTTAGAGACATCGCGTTTGCGAATGATGTGACCATGTCCTGTCTATTCTTAGTCATCATCAGTGCAGACGCAGATGGGGCTAGAAGTAGAAGTTCAACGGCCACTGAGAAGGGGTGGGCACTGAGCAGCTTAACACGGTTCTGGCATACCGTAGCCACAGACGGCGTACCACTCAGTTCTAACCGGATTTCACTGCGATGCGTCGTTCTATTTCTGAGAGCAATCCGCACGGTCGTTTCTCACATGGCTGGGGTCAAGTCTCGCTCCGCACTTGTGTCCAGAATCATGATTCTCAGCTCGCAGGCATTGTCTACGCTCCTTGTCACCCAACCACCGCTTGTAGACTTGACCATTGGACGGCAACTGTGCATGATACTCTTCGAGTTGGCTTTGCTTAGTCAAGAGTCTCGATTGTTACATCAAATTTTCCTCGAGCACATTATACCAAGGCTTCATGGCGCAAAGGAGAACCAAACCCATTTCTTTGACCTTGGCCAAGACCTTGAGGTATGGTTCGAGATATAATTCTTCAAGTACCGACCAGCTCATTATGCTATAGCACGCCATATCTCTCATCCTTCATTTGTATAATCAGGCGTCTCATTTCGAGGCCCTGCCTTTGGCTCAGGCTCCAGCATGGTCCTTTAGAGACACAGAATTACAGGATCTAAATCGTAGGTACTTCCACAACGCGAGGTACAATCCAGACATGGAAGACACCGAAAGGCCTTTAAAGAGAGCACGTCTATCTGATATCAATGGGGAGGACTCGACCTTCGACTTACGTTCCATGATCGTGAATAGAATCAATGATCTTTTGGGCGTTCCAGAAAATTCGGCCCTTATAAACCTCACTGCGGTTGCAGTGTAAGTGATCCTCCTTCCAAGGCAACATTTCACCGCTGACAATCACCAGTGATTGCTATCCAGGGTTGTCAGAAAGTGCACAATCGTCACTGTACTTGCTGATTGGGCAATTGTCATGTGCAAGTGCGAACAGTATATCGAAAACTTCGGATCGTGACACCCGGCATTCTCCAGAGATCAAGTGTCAAATCTGCGATGCCGAATTGGAGTGCAGAAGTTCATTAAGGTTGTGGGAAGGACCAGAATCAGAAGAGATGTTTTCAACCATTGCAAGTCTCATCAGGCTGCCGAAAACGCAAAAGCATAGGCGACCACGCGTTGCAGCAATGCTAGCGCTAAAGCGACTCCTATCTCACACAGCGGATTTAGACCATCTCAATCTTGCGACGTCCCCGTTCGGCCAGTGGTGTTTTCAAGGTTTGCACAGCTCTATAAGAGAGCTACGTATTGCTGCTGGGTATGTTAGCACAACCTTGTCTGATCTTTCTGAATGCTGACCATCCTGTAGACGGACTTTACCAGTCTTTCTGCAATATCCTTCAGACTCCGGCATTCTCTCGAAGAACCGTATCCGTAGTCTTGATTTTTTACGTGGTTTTTCTGGGCAGAGCGATCTGGCACTCCAAGAAACGTGCATTTTGGCTTGGGGACAGATTGCCCGGTATGTTGAGCCTAGTGGCCTCCACAGAACGTGCTCATCCTCTTTCTAGAGTTTCAAATGGAGACCAAATGAACTTGGTGTTACTGAAGCTTGTGGAATATCTTGGTCACACGAACGCACTGCTTTGTGGACTCGCGTATGATGAAGTCAGTTGCCATCTTATGTTTGGATAAAATCTATTGCTCATGAATTCCAGATCCAGGGACTCTCGAATCATTCACCGTTCTCAGCAATGAAACTTTTCGCTCCGTACTGGCATACTATCGCAGTCACCGTCGTCCAAGATGTGAATCGGCGGCCTCAGATAGCACAACAGATGTCAGATCTATTGGCAATGAGCGTGAACGACTTTCTCTCCATGACACAGGTCTATACCGTACCTCACTTTGTTTTAACCAAGAAAAAGGACGTCCTGCAGCGAATCGCAGATGCTTGCGGCCAGTCGATCATGGTGCTGTGCAGGGAACATAACAACCTGGCTGCAATCCTCTCGTGTGTTTTACTCCAGACACCAAGCGACGTGGAAAGCCTTGTCATGAACTTGCTCAATGCTGTATCTCCAGAATTCGGTAATGTGGATTGTGCAGAACTACTCAGATCAGAGCCTCAGGCAACGGCTTCCGAGTTGCTGAGAGCTGCTGGGGAGAGCGATGAAGCGAAGAACGCCAATGTAAGTGGTTGTCTTTCTCGTTCAGGGCGTCCGAGCTTACGCTTCGTAGGCTCACCAGGCATTGCATTTCCTTTCTAGTGTCACTCACGGGAAGCCAGCATCGAGTCGAGGGTCCGCTCGTAGAACGGATGTAGTTGGCCCATTCTTCGAGACTCATGTCTTGGGCATCATGGCTCTACTTGCCGATACTATCAATGATGGAAAGGGCCCGCAGCCAGTTCTAGAAAAGATTAGGTGTCTTGGAGCAATCCGCGAGATGATTAAGCTCGCGAGGAGCCACATCAGCAACGGCTTGCCACAAGTATGGAATTCGCTTTCCAATACATTGTACTAGTGCTAATGTAATTCGTAGATATGTGCATGTTTAAGATCAGCCATCGAGAACAAGGACCTCGCTAATCAAGGCTTTGATGCATGGATCATCATGATGACTACTCTAGGAGAAGACGAAATTGCAACACTCCTAGATCCGACGTTCGCTATACTTGTCCAGCATTGGGAAACATTCCTCCCGGAGATACAGAGCAGGGCTCATGACATGATCGGTCACCTTTTGCAAGCACATTCGTCCATGATATGTGACGTTGTGCACACACTTCCCTCTCTTGCCTCCATACCCCTGATGGCCAAATACGACGAAGAGCTAAGCAACCGCAAGGCGACGCGAGATGTAAAACACCATTTTCAAGCCTTCAGTCAGCGTTGCCACAGTGAGAATGCTACAGTCGTTTTGACGGCTCTTGACGAACTTTCCAATTACCTCGAAGAGCACCAGGGCTTCCTACATGAGGCTGCCAATACTGAGCAACCTGACCCGGTCGTGAGCCAACTAGCTCGATCCATTCTTGACACTGCTATCCTCTTCAGTAATACGCATTCGGAAATCGCAGTTCTCTGCGCCAGGTGCCTGGGACTGGTCGGGTGCCTGGATCCTACACGCATTGAAGCGGTTAGGGAGAAGAGGGAGATACTCGTCCTTTCCAACTTCGTCAGAGATGATGAGACGAACGACTTTGTGATCTTCTTCCTTCGCGAGGTCCTTGTCAAAGCATTTCTTTCCGCAACAAATTCGAGAAGTCAGGGATTCCTGGCCTATGCTATGCAAGAGCTGCTGAGCATCTCCGAAATCAAGGAATCTGTAGCTCATCGATCTAGAGACGGCCCATTCGATGCGAACTATCGCAGATGGGTATCGCTCCCAGAATCAGTGAGGACAACTTTGATGCCCTTTACGGATTCCAAATACTTTGTGACCGCAGGAGTCTTGCAGCCACCATGCAATTACCCTTTGTACAATGCGGAAATGAGCCATGGACAATGGTTGCGCAGTCTTACCTTCGACCTTCTCAAGAAGCAGGCCGGCGCAGGTAAGGTACAGACCATCTTCTCGGTCCTCAGCCGGATCGTGCGATTCCAGGACATCTCTATCTCAAATTTTCTATTGCCCTTTGGATGTCTGAACGTCATCATAAATGGGATCGATCAAGAGAAGCTGGAGATCGCCCAGGAGTTGCTTCTTGTATTGCATCAACCATTGCCAGAAAAAAGTTCCACGCGAGATAACATTATTCATTGCAGCCAGGTAAGTGGTGCAGAATTCTATCGATGACACCCGCTGATCTACGTCGCGAGTAGACTGTATTTCAAGTGCTAGATTATCTATCGCGCTGGATGCAAGAGAAGAAAAAGGAACTAGCAGCCTCCACGAGTACAGGTAGTCGAGCGGCTCGATCGCTGTCCGAAGCGGATATCATTACGGACGTGGCACAGATTCAAAGCGTCGAGATGGTTCTTTCTATGATACCTGCAGACGTGATATCACGTCGAGCAGTGGAATGCAAGTCTTACTCCCGCGCGCTGTTTCACTGGGAGCAGTTCATTCGCCAGCAGAGAGACCTACATAAAGCTACTAATCAAGAGGCCAATTTCGAGCCATTGTACGAAAGACTTCAGGAGATCTATACGCAAATTGACGAGCCTGACGGTATCGAGGGCATCTCGGTACACCTGCACGTACTCAATATCGATCAGCAAATCCTGGAACACCGCAAGGCCGGGAGATGGACTGCAGCCCAAAGCTGGTATGAATTACTTCTCACCAAAGAGCCAAACAATCTGGAAGTCCAATACAACCTTCTGACAAGTCTTAAAGAGTCTGGTCAGCATGGTAAGTGATGAATCTGACAAGTCAAATCTCAATCGGCTAATTCATATTGAAGATGTTTTATTGAACCAAATTGATGGCCTCCAGCGGTCTGACTCGAGCAAAATGCTGTCATTACCATTTGCCATCGAGGCGTCTTGGGTGACTGGAAAGTGGGACAAGCTAAGAGAATATCTATCGTCGGCAACAGATATTTCAGAAGTAGACTTTAACGTTGGGATCGGACGGGCGCTATTGGCACTCTCCGACAATAGAGTCGATGAATTCTGTAGTATCCTAAATCAACTCCGACAACACACCGCAAGAGGTCTCTCCGCGACAAATACAACCTCACTCCAAGGCTGCCATGAATCACTACTAAAGTTCCATGTGCTCACTGAGGTTGAGACGATCAGCGGTGTACATAGACCAGACTATTTGGAGAGGAGTGGTCTTATCAGATCGTTGAATCAAAGACTTGACGTGCTTGGGCCCTTCCTCTCTGATAAGCAGTACTTGCTTGGGCTCAGACGGGCTACGATGCAGCTTTCCAAGTAAGTTCGTTGCCTTATTTTAGGATACGAGCTAACATTGCAAGGCGGGACTTCTCAAATATCGACATTGCATCTGCATGGCTGACAAGCGCAAAACTGGCACGGAAGGGTGACTTCACCCATCAAGCTTTCAATGCTGTCCTGCATGCCTCTCAATTAGGCGATGAGTCGGCCACAATTGAGCATTCGCGTCTCTTGTGGAGGGAAGGCAACCACCGTAAAGCTATACAAAGTCTGGAAGGGGCCATCGGTGCGAATGCATTTCGTTCCTATGATTACACCGATGCCGAAGATTCCATAACAGCGAATAATACGGGTAAACAGCAACAGAACATTCTCGAAGCAAGGGCTCATCTGCTCTTGGCAAAGTGGATCGACAGAGCCGGCCAAACCCAATCCGACGTCACTATCAGTCAGTACAAAAAAGCCGTGGACCATCACAATAGATGGGAGAAAGCCCATTATTACCTTGGAAAACATTACAACAAACTTTTAGAATCTGAGAGAGCAAAACAGCCTTCGAAGCAAGCTCCGTCATACCTCAATCGTGAAACCGCTAAGCTAGTCGTTGACAATTATCTGAGGTCCTTATGTTTCGGAGCAAAGTATATCTACCAGACTATGCCCAGATTATTGACGCTCTGGCTGGACCTGGGCTCTGACGCCGAGCAACCTCTGGATTCAAAATACAACCTTGGTGAGGAAACCCGGAATTATACGTTGGCGCAGCGCCGGAAAATGCTAGGAGCTTGCAACACTCAGGTACGAAAGCATATTGACCGTCTTCCAGCCTTCGTTTTCTACACGGCACTCTCCCAAATAGTGGCCCGGATCTGTCACCCGAATCAAGCTGTCTATAGTCTTCTGGTCGACATTGTTGTCAAAGTTGTCATTATGCACGCACCGCAAGCGCTCTGGACTTTACTGGCCGTCGTAAAGTCATCGTCGAAGGATCGAGCTAACCGAGGATTAAGCTGTATGACAAGAATCAATGAACACACCAGGAAGTCACGCACCGACGCGTCAGGACTGGAGTTGAGAACCCTTGTTGCACAGGGCGCAAAGCTGTCCGATCAATTGCTGAATGTTTGCGAGGGCGATATCCAAGGAAAGCCAGCCAACGTAAGCCTAACACGAGATCTCAAATTCAATCACAAGACAGCTTCTTGTAAACTCGCAATCCCACTAGAAGTCTCCTTGACAGCTAGTTTGCCGACGGTGACCGACTATGTAAACATGAGGGCGCACAAGGCTTTCAACAACAAGGATTACATTCACATCTCAAGCTTTCTTGATGATGTGGTAGTACTGAATTCGCTCCAGCGACCACGAAAGATCAGCATCCGCGGCTCAGACGGACACGTTTACGCCCTGCTTTGCAAGCCAAAAGACGATCTTCGCAAGGATCAACGCCTGATGGAATTTAACGCCATGATCAATCGTGCTCTGAAGAAAGATGCCGAATCTAGTAAACGACGCCTCTACATCAAGACCTACGCTGTAACGCCCTTGAATGAAGAATGCGGTCTCATTGAGTGGATCGACAACCTCAAAACCCTGCGTGACATCCTCCTCAGCAGCTACAAGCAGAAGAATGTGCACATCAACTACGGAGAAATTCGAAATCTCCTCACGGAATCTATCTCTGCACCCGGTAAGCTCCACCTCTTCACTAACAAGATCCTCCCGCACTTTACACCCGTCTTTCATGAGTGGTTTGTCGAAATGTTCCCTGAGCCTGGTGCTTGGTTCACGGCTCGTCTACGATACACACGCTCATGTGCGGTGATGTCGATCGTCGGGCACGTACTCGGGCTAGGTGATCGCCATGGCGAGAACATTCTCTTCGAAGAAGGCAACGGTGGCACCTTCCACGTTGATTTCAACTGCCTCTTCGACAAAGGCATGACTTTTGAGAAGCCAGAGCTTGTCCCCTTTCGTCTTACGCATAATATGATCGATGCATTTGGTGCTTATGGAATCGAGGGGCCCTTCCGGAAGTCTTGCGAGCTTACGCTAGGCATCTTGCGGCAGAATGAGGATACATTGATGACGATATTGGAGACTTTCTTGTATGACCCAACAACGGATTTCATCGGGAAGAAGAAGAAGGTGCCAAGCATCGTACCTGATACGCCAGAGGGTGTACTGGACAGTGTAAGGAGTAAAGTCAGGGGATTGTTACCCATGGAGTCGGTACCATTGAGTGTGGAGGGGTATGTGCAGGCGTTGATTCAGCAGGCTACGGATCCTTTCAAATTAGCGAGCATGTATATTGGTTGGTGCGCGTTCTTTTAGCGGGCGTTGAAGTAGTAGTTTGCAAAAGTGTATTCATTTTGACGCAAAATTATGTAACATATTGCACTCAATGAATGGGACATAGTGCAGATACCAGGCTCGGCCCAATTCAATTCCACTCCGCTAGCTACTCAAAAACAAGAGCATGCATACACTCCTAGAGACATGTTATATTGGAAGTCTAAGGTTTCGGAGAGATACGGAGTACACACTAAAGCAAAGGCGAGACGGGGTTAGCGTGTTGAGCGGCCGTCTACCTACTAGTTAAATCATGTATCTGGCGTTTTGTCTTCGTGGCGAGCGCATGGTTTGGTTGTCCATCTGACTGTGGAGCCGAATGTCTGGTGTTCGACATAAATACTGAGATGATAGCCCAGCTGTTTACCTAGTGTCAGAGTCAGATATTAAGCGTTTGATACAAGTCTGAGCCAGTAATGTGGTCGTTTACAACTAGAAGCTGAATTAGACATCTGACATCTTACACAGGTACTGAGCGTATTTTTTCGGTTGTTTTACCTGGAAGCTGAGCTGGTATCTGGGTACTTGACTAGTCATGAAGCTGGGGACCTGGCTGTTAAGCTGAAGGTAGTATTGAAAATCTGACATTTCAGAGATGACAACTGGGAATGTGGACAGTAATTCGTCCCATGGAGAGCAAATTCAATGTCATTTTCTTCCAATTTCGAGGCTCAGAAGTAGAATATAAAGGGAAAAGGAATTGGCGGGTGAAGCAATAGTGCTTTGATGGGGCTTCTTTTGCGGAGAGCGGCTATGAGCCCGCGAGATAGTGGATATATGATAGCATTAGAGCATGGACTGGTCGATTCCTACATGTCTTACTATCCCATGGGCATCATAGGTGCTGTGGGTGGAGCAGGCAGTGGTATAGGAAAAACTCTCTGCCCCCCTGGTAGCTTACCACACATTATCACATCTTCACCCAGTGGATACCACTTAACATCTTGGAACCTGACTGCGGGTTGCGGCCTCCCTGTGTGGTCATGCCTTGGTGCAGGACAAACCCCCACGCCGCCTTTGCCTAGATAGGTTGGTGCTACAGTCACAATGACTGAGCTAATGAAATTGGCATTTTCGGGTTGCAGTAGGTCGTTAATGACCATGCCTCCGCCTTCAATCATGACACTCCTGATGCCCTCGGCTGCTAGTGCTTTGAGTATCGCCTCCCAACGTAGTCTCCATTTCTTGTCAAATTCTGTAAGGCCGAGATACTTGCCGCCGTAAAATTTGAGCATCTCCAGCCGCATAGGATCCATGGAGAAACCAGGAGCTATAATGACCCATGGTCCTCTTCCTTTGCCTGCCTGAACGGTCTGTAAGACACGAGAATTTGGCGTTATCAGCCATCTTGCTCCAGGATCAATTATGACAGGCCGAGGCTGTCCTTCCCATCCTAGGCCGCCGAAGCCGCCAACACCTTCTAATCGGCAATTCAAGCCTGGATCATCTGCAGTGGCTGTGCCGACGCCAATGACGATTGCATCGTGTTTTGAGCGGAGGTAGTGTGTCATGGCTTTGGATTCTGGACCAGAGAGGATTGTTTGCATACCAGGGGCGAGGGTCAGTGAAGAGTCCATTGATGTAGCGTATGTAAGAGTGACATGGGGAAAGCCGTTGTGGTTGATGACAGGATTCTGAGGTGGCAGATAGGGCTGTAAGAATGTGCGATCTGATTCTGGGAAGCGGAGTGTTCCCGGTGGTAGGGGAGCAACATCGCTGAGTGCTGGATCGACCATTGATATGTCACCATTGAGCTGGACAGGAGGAGGCGCTCCGTCATGTCTCACGATGCCATTGCCGTGGTCGTATTTGTAGCCCTCATGCACTCGCAACTCTTCCTTGTGTATCTGTCGCCAGTGTTGTGACGCATTACGGACATCATTGCGATTCAGATATCGCCCTCCAGCAGCGACAAGCTTTTCCATATCCTCATTCATGACCGTGAAGACGGACGCCGGCATGTAGCCCTTCATCACCTCAGATCTGGCAATTTCCATCAACACGCTCGTCCTCTTGATCTTGTCTATATGGTCCAAGTCATGGGTGTGCTGAGTCTCATCTCCAACTTTCAAGATGGCGTAGCCGGAATAGCCCCCTTCGTACCGTATTGTCTTCAGCCTCATCTGGCACGTTCCTCCTTCCCTGATCTGCTTCTTTCGAGTCGGCTGACCCTCTCGTCTTGGAGTGTCAGGTTTGGGTGTGTATGTTGGCCGCTGCAATCGACACGCATAGTAGTCCGTAATCACTCTGCCACTCTTATCTGTACCAGCTTTGTGCTGCCTGACCCAGACATTGTCAATATAGGGCCAGTAGCGTTCGAACTCTTCGACTTGAAGCTCGATCTTGTCTCTAACTTCGAACAGACGCTGCCGCATTAGGGCCAGATCACGCGGAGGATTGATTAGGTCTTTAAGGGTTCTTGTAGGTATTGGTATCTGATCTCCGCCTTCTGTCACTGGATCCTGGTCTGGGTTGTCCGGAGGAGAGAGGTTGATATTTATTTGTCCGCCATTGGAGCTTTCTGCCTGGCTGGGTGATCCACTGTCGGCCATTGCTGCTATAGTAGACAGACAGCCGTGTTAGGCGCAATGAGGTGGGAAACGACGGAACGTGGGGAGTAGTGAGTGGGAGAGATCCCTCCCAAGGGCACGTTCTACCCATAGCCAATCTAGTTAATGCAGGAGACTTGTGGAGATATCCGATGACATGGACTTACTTCGGAGGAAGAAGGTCGTAACTGCTGAGGAGCGTTGTACCGAAGAGAAGCTTAGAAGTTAGTGAGTGTGCGGTCTACAAGGCTCTGGCTTTGGGAGGGGTTAACCCCTCTGCGGAACAAGCCTGCGGGTTCCCGACCCGGAGCAAGGCCCGCAGTTGGCAGTCCAGGCGCTGGTATCGGGCCTTGAACAGCTCCGAGTTCTTTTCTTTTTGGGCAGCATTTAGGGGACTAGAGAATTATCGTAGTTACAGAATGTTTTTCGGGGGGTGGTCCTCGGGCCGGTTCAGGCTATACGATAAGATCACTCCTATGACATCCCGCAATTACCAGATTTATCTGAATATAGGTACGTGGTATTCTTTGCGTTGCATGATTTACACCTGTCCTTCGAAGGGTAGCTCATTCGTCACCGCCGCAACCTTCGACTTCTCAGTTCCTTGAAGAGATAGATTGGCCCCCCATCCGAAAGGGAAACCATGCTGAACCCCATATAATGCTCGCTCCTCGCTGCAAATGAAACACCGCGCTATGCTATCTATGTAGGAATCGTTTCGATTCTCATGGATGATCCACGCTAGGCGAACCCACCATGACCCTCCTCGTGAGCTTCCACAGCCGCGCGATGTAATGCACGTGAATTCAATTCGTCTTCTTCTGGAGCCCTCACGTTAACATTTAATGCGTCGATCTTCTCGTTTTCGTCATCAACGGCTTGGCTTGCCAATCCAAGCTGGACCAGATTCTTATTCCGTCGAGGTTTAAGTTGCAGTTTGGTAACCACCGGGTAATAGTAAGCTCCTCTGGCTTGTGTATCGACGTCTGCTCCTTCGCTTTCAGGATCGTGAAGAGCGAGAGCAACTTCTTTATACTGCTGGTCGGTGTCTATCCTTCGAGTGGATTCGTAGGTACGGATGTGAGGGTATCTGAAAGTGCCAGAGCCGTCGGCAGCCTTGTTTGTGTATAAAGAAGGATCGTCTCTATCTGGATCATATACATCGAGCTTCCTCTTTATATTTCCAGCTTCGGGCTCATCAACGGGTAGGAAAAAGTCGAAGTCAGAGGTCCCTGAAGCATGCTCCCGCGGGTATATAATACCAACGTCCATCCGTGTATCGCGAGACTCAGTTGCTGTGGTAGGGTTGCCAGTGAACTTCGTGACCATGTAAGCCCCGGAATCTGTGATAGCCTCTAGATCAGGCATGAGCGGATAGGCATCGAGGAGCTTGACATCTGGCTTTGATGGATGCTTTGGGCGATTCCAAGCATCTTTCTCTGCTGGTGTGGGGACAGCTCCACGGAAATTGGACGCAGTGTCAGAGCCTGTGTATGCATTTTCAGGATTCGCAAGGTCGAATCCCTTGATGACAGATCGTAGCATGTTCATAGGATCTTCTTTTGCGGCGTCTGTAGGCCTTCTGGCTTTTGCAGCAGCAGGTAATTTTGCGGCATGCTTTGCAGCGTTGGCGTTGGCCTCGGCGCGTGCCTTCGCCTCAGAAGAGATGTATTCAGTCCTACGCAAGAAGCTGTAGCCGGAGGTGTTGAAGGCGGGTTTGCCCAGCTCAGCTAGAGGACGCAGCAAGTTCTTATCTTTAGGATGAACGGGTGGTATAGCTAATGGCGCTTGAATCGCTGTGTGGATAGCTTAGCGATGCAGCTCGACCTGATTGCAGTGCCACTTACAGCTCTCATCGCCGTCAAAAATACCTGGCATACCCACAAGGTCAATGGGCATTCCGAGCTCTGCGTCTGCTTCAATATTAAGGGGCTGTTGCCGTGCCAATCGTGACGAGAAAGCAGCAGAAGTGTAGTACGTGAGCCCTTCAGTAGGGATGTTCAACAGCTTTGGAGCTCCTGGTGGAGGGGGCAGAGGGTTTTCATATCGGATTCGCGCTATGTAATCCTGATGATACCCTTGATTTGTGGGACGCGCTGACTGAGCAGCCATTGTTGATTTTATGCTACCGCAACAATCGGTAACGGCCCCGCACTCGTCTTAGGTGGTTGAAGGCCGATCCTCAGACTATAGCTCGTCAGCTTGCAGCTTTTCATAGCAGCAATCGTGTAACGCTGGAGAGCTTACACGGCTGTTGGCCGGCAGATTGTTGCGCTAGATATGATCGGTCCATAACAGGTTGAGAGATAGTAATCGTTGAAATGGTGGAGGAGCTTACCCTTGGTTCCGCGTATGCAGACTTCTGTCGTTGGTGAATTAGCAATGGCGATATAGGAAGGCCGAGATTCCTGTTATGATCTTGAGTCTGTGCTTGCTGTGCCTGTGAATTCCTCGGCTTTGAGGGATCTGGCTTCTCGAGAACGAAATGTTTAGTATCTAGAGGCAGCCATCCTATTAGGGTGCACTCTCGGTGCAAAGTTTCACCGGTTGCCGACAAGGCTAGGTTACCTCGGCAGGGGAAGGGCCCCTAAGCGAGCCCTTAGAACGTTGTTAGCGCCTGAGAAGTAGCGAATCTCTGGGCGGCTCCGGCGTCCATGGTCCGGGGTACCATGATCTGTTTTATGTCCCTGACGAAGTTGGCAGAGTCTAAGTTTTGGGGGGAAATCTACGATATAACTCCAGAATCCAAGAATAGGGGTTGACGCGTCCTCAGAGGCAAAAGAGTGATACAAATTACCCTTGACGGTGGTACACTAGTCTTACCATGCCCACATACACTTGTAAGCCAACACCCTTGCACCCAATCGATCAAATTCCGTCCTTCCAATCCAGCTATCATTTGTGCCCCTGAGCTTTCCAAACACACTCCCTCCTTTCCATATTACTCCTTGCGGATCCAATTCCCTTGGTGGTGTTCCGATGATGATGTCTTTTACATATCCTGGTCTCAACTCTTTCAACTTCTCCTCCAAGAACGAGTAGAAGCCTGCGACTTGAGCACCGCCGCCAACAACCATGACACTAGAAAGGAAATTTTTCGTTTGATGCTCGTTGCCTCTGGCTCCGTGAGCAATGGAGGTCAATATGGCGGTATCGAGTGAGATCACGGGGAGCACATCGTCGCGCATTGAAGTGGCAAGGACACTGGGTGCCGCATTAGGATCGCCGATCGGTGCAGGGGTATCGTCATCATCAGGTGCTGGGGTGCCAACGGCAGAAAGGGGTGCGCGGTCGGAGTCATTTGTCTTCTGTAACAAGTTTGGCGCTTTAGCTGGAATAGGGGCTGCTTGTCCATTGGTCGCTTCGCCATTTGTTTGGCTAACGTTAGGCAGCAGAGGACTTATGAGGGATATCACGGCGGACTGCGCGGATGATACGGGATCATTTGGTCCTCCTTCGTAGATATCGTAAGACCGATCAATCAGCTTGCGTCGGCCTTCGAGCTTCTGCGAGTTTTCAAAGATGGACGGCTGAAAGTAGCCTTGAGGCGCAAGCAGAACTTCGTCGTAGGTCTTGAACGTGTATTTCCTTGTGTCTTGACCAGAAGCTCGTAGATGGAAGTCGAAGAGCTGAGGGCTGATGTCGCTCTCGTTCATCGTACAGAACCTGGTCTTGAGTTCTTCTGCCAGAAGAAAGTCGTAACGCCGCTTCAAATTGATTTCCTCGTACGGGAAATGATCATGTAGCATCATTCTGATGAAGGTCTCCGTAACGTCTGCTCCGCCGTACTTGAGATTGATACGGGAGTTCTCAATGCACATCCCTTCTTCTACACAGCAAATAGACGTCTTCTGAGCACCGACATCCACAACACAGGCCATTGTATAGCCTGCCCCGAATGTAGCAGCAAGGCTTTCCTGGATAAAGCACACTTTGCCGAAGCCGAGCTCTCGCATGAGCATGTCCAAAGTCTGGGTGACGTAGGTACGCTCATATAGATCCGGCACGATAAAGACACACCCGTATTGCACCCATTCTCTCTTCCGCCGTAGATTCAGTTGCGTTTTGATCGCCTCCTCTATGATAGTTGCAATGTCATCATAAAGATCCTTCTTCTCTCGGTAGTCGACTTCGTTGTACCAACCACAACGCAATGGCCAGAAGAGTTTGTACCTTGGAATTGACTTGTCAGGAATCCTAAGAGCCTCTTTACCTGTAAAGTAGCCGGGAGCATCTTGTGGATTTGCTGGAATCTCGGTCCAGTCAATTCGAAGAGGGTCATTATGCTCTGAAATGGTTTCGGGCGGCGCACGCTTGTTGTAGTTGACTATTAGCTCCTTCGAATTCGGTAGGACGCGACGCTTGTTGCTACGCATATGGATCTTTAAGTCAGCACACATCTTGGTGTACTGGCTTGAGAACTATGTCTATATTAGCGGTAGACCTATTCAAGACATAGTAGACGTCGTACCTCCTCGCCGAACATCTTTTCTGGCTCCAATTCATTTCCGTCTTCGCTCTTCAGTCGCTTTGGGCTAGGTTCACCGCCGTCTTCCTCCGATTCACTCATGACGCATTTCCTTGCAATGACCATGGGCACTGTCTTGGGCAGAGCATCGCTCGCCAGCCCGATTCGCAGGTTTTGGCTCCCAGGATGGATAACGATCACCTTGGAACCCAAAGCATCTTGTCCTGTTAGTAATTCTCCAGCGTCGTCCATACCAAGATCGTCGTCCATGTCCATATCGGCACCACTCTGAGGCGGCTCGTTGAGGTTGGCTTGAGCCAGCTGCCGGTCTCTGTCCTTGGCCTTGGCTGTCATGCGGTTGCGACGTTCCTCTTGCAGAAGGCGTAGAGGAAGGATCTGGTCATCTCGCTTGAGATACTCCCTATGTAAGGCTTTAACTCTACCTTTAGGCATGATGATGGATTTGGATACAGATATGTTTGCTTCGTGTGTGCAAGACTCAGAATTGAAAGAAGAGGCAGAACAAATGGGACAGAGGTGGCGCTAGTTAGGCGTTGTATCTATAGGAGAGTTCCAGGCAGTCACACGCGAAGGATAGGCGCGACCCACGTATAATAATTCTTCTGATTTATCATATTGACTTGTGGCCACGTCGTGAGATCCATATTGTTATCTGTCCTTTCAAGGCCTATTGCAAACACCTCATCAACGTCCATCTTTATAAACGCTTGGAGTCCGGTATGAGAGTAGATAGTGGAGCATTTACCTTCCTCTCGCAGGAGGGCCTTCCCTGACCTCTTTCCAACCATCTTTGAAGTGAATGAACAATGCTGACTTGGCGAAATTGCTGATAACCTTCACACTCCTACTGCTTTGACGCAGCAATCGAAGCGCTATCGTTGTGGATTATAAGGGACCCAGAGGGTTCGTTTTCCCTATATTTGATGCTCGAAGCTGCTCTGTCCTCAACAATATATCGTTATTTGTGAAAGTGGGTGACTTGGTTTCCCTAACAGGCAGTTCGAGCCGAGACAAGCACGAGCGGAAAGAGCCGCTTCCCGGCTTGGCAAGCCACGTTTCGCGTGCATGCTCGCATTTGGCTCATTTGCTGACCGCTGGAGGTTGTCTTAGAAATCTCAGTATACAAGCCAGAAGCTTCCTGCCTCGACGGGTCTTGAAAATCGAAACACTCAGCAGCTTCTTGGTCCAGGACTTCCGAGCTCAGAAATCCCCACAAGCTCAGCGTCACTTTGGTGGCAACCTGACAAGAGCACACATCGAATAGGAGCAGAGTGGGCAGGGGCTCGACATGGGAGGATCGGTCTCACGGATACTTTCACTTATATGGTCGAAAAAAGAGATTAGGATTCTTATACTGGGACTCGTAAGGTGTTGCCCGATCCCCTGTGGTAGCTCTGCTAACATCCCTAGGATAATGCTGGAAAGACTACGCTTCTTTACAGACTGAAGGTAGCTACTTTATGCTTTCGGTCTAGGGAAGGTCTGACGTAGGCTGATCTCCCCCTTTAGATTGGAGAAGTCGTCACAACTATACCCACTATCGGTTTCAACGTGGAATCAGTACAATACAAGAACCTTAACTTTAATGTTTGGGTAAAACCTCTAGGCACCCATTTCTTCGTATACCGACCGCTAATTAAGCATATCAGGACCTAGGCGGACAGACTTCGATACGGCCATATTGGCGGTGTTACTACGCGAACACGGCGGCGGTCATATTTGTGATTGATTCCACAGACATAGACCGGCTCGGTACAGCAGCGGATGAGCTTTCAGCAATGCTAAATGAAGACGAGTTACGAGATGCAGGGCTTCTAGTTTTCGCAAATAAACAAGACCAGCCTGGGGCAAAGGGTGCAGGAGAGATATCAGAAGCACTACGATTAGGAGAGCTACGAGATCGGAATTGGAGCATAGTGGCGTGTTCGGCGATTGATGGAAGTGGTATAAATGAGGGTATGGATTGGCTGGTACAGACAGTCAATCAAGAACCATAACACATGTACCCATGTTCACATATGTACAAATTCACTGCAATCAGCGATAGCCGGCTGAGACCTTAGAATATGGCGAGAATGTTCGGTGGACTAACAATACGTGAGCATGTTCTGGAGAGGCGCAATCAGAGGAGACATACCTTGCTACGCCGCCAGGGACATTGCATACCTCGCTAGACACAAAAAATGACCAGCGATTGACCTTCTTGCAGTGCTCAGAGAGTTTCTCAAGATCAAAAAGCTCGCCAATAGGCATTCCCCAGCCACTGAGCAGGATCTCATGGAGGTACCAATCTTTTTGGGTTGCTGCGCCGATTCAGCCTCTTAGCATCCTCACTACAGCGAACGATATGTACTCACGCCAGCACTCAAAGCTAGGCTGGTCTCCTGCGACGGCGCTGAAATATTCCCAGAACCACTCCAATACTGCTTCGCTTTGTCCTACACCAGACAGATTTGGAGGTACAACTGATGCATAGGCCTCAGCTTGATCTTTGGACAGCTTATTGAAAGCGTTGATGTATCCGCTCCGTATGATCAAAATGTCTCCAAATTTGATCTTAGTTCCCTGCGTTTCGGCTACGGCTTTGAGCTGCTCAAGCGTTATAGAACCGGTCTTGAAAGGATCATAGGCTATGTTGTTCGTCAATCGCCAAGAATGAAAGTCTAAGAGAATACCACGTCCAACGATGCCTCGCTCGGCCCATGCTGAGAGACGCGATCAGAATCTTAGACTACAATCATGGTAGTTATGTGACTCTAACCTTGTATACCATTGACCTCTGGCTGACTTCCCCCATGGATGTCATCCAGGGTGACGCCATTGTAAAATCTCTGCTCCTTCTGATATGCAAAATGGCGCAGGCCGTCCCCTTGATTTTATCAGCACCTCTTTATAGCCAGTGCTTCAACTTGGCTTGTATTTACACTGGCTAGAGCTCTGTGTATTGAGGGTCCAAACATCGTCATTGACTATTCTTGGTGCCTTTTGATAGACGTTCTTATGAAAGGCTTGCCGTCCAAAGCCGGGTTTAGACTGGGCATCAAGAGGCCAATTGAGCGAGACTCTAACGTACATGAGGCTACTAATTCGTGTTCCCGAGTATAAGTGAATGTACCTCGTGCCTGTCTGAATCTCCTCTCTTGCCGTCTTCACGACCAAATCGTCCTTTAGACGATTCAATGTGCCCAACTGATCGTCATCTCCGTAGAGTCCCCATGCCGAGTACCTAGCGGCATGAATTATTCACTGCCTTATTGATACAGTCCAGCCTTAAACTTACGATGGATCTCCCAGCCTCAATGGTAGCGCGGAAAACTTGGGCACCTGATCTTTGTTCTCCATGATATTCACTTCGTCACTGTTTCAGAAAATGGCAAAGCTATTGACAGAAGAAGAAGGGGTTGGAAGTCTCCTGGATGACTGTTTCAGAATGACAATCCTATCATCTGTGAATGAGAAGGCTGGGGATTCTGTTGTTGTTGAAACAGGCGTAGTGTGTTATTGTTCTTTCACTGTATCGAGTTTTCACCCGAAGTACTTAAGCCTGCTTCTTACTCAGAACTTCCTTCTGTCTTCTGAACACTTACACATCATTCCGTTCCTGGTTACTGCTGGCAGCAACAAATATCTTGTAATATCTATTGTTTCAATCTTCACTCATCTCGACTTACTTGAAGTAGCTTAGCACGATGGCGGTAAGTCTTCCGCTGTTGGACGCTTGCAGGGGTTCGCGACATTTTTCGAGCTCGAGCTAACAACAACGCAGCGATTCATCGGTCTCAAAACCCGTTTTTCCACACGCATTCGAACACCTTCTCTCAAAGCTCGAGAGATTGCAGAGGCTATGGCCCGTCCTGTCGCCACAGTCGCCGTCAAAAAGACTAGAGCTACTCCCAAAGCACCAGCCAAGACTCCTGTCAAAGCACCAGCTAAAGCTCCAAGAAAGCGCAAATCCGACAATGAAGATGAGGGACCACCCCCAACGAAGAAAGCTCGTGTCACCAAACAGCCAGCTGTAAGACCCAAGATTGTCATCAACCACGTTCCGACTCAACGATTGGATGTGTTCGTCTTCGGCGAGGGTTCTTCTTCAGAACTTGGCCTAGGTACCGCAAAGACTGCTATTGACGTAAAGCGTCCTCGTCTCAACCCTCTCCTTTCCTCCAATGATGTCGGTGTTGTACAAATTGCTGCTGGGGGTATGCACGTGGCGGCGTTGACACACGACAACAAGATCTTGACATGGGGAGTGAACGACAACGGAGCCTTGGGACGTGACACTGAATGGGAAGGTGGTCTGAAAGATATGGATGACAACGACAGCGATGACAGTGATAATAGCGATAGCGGCTTGAATCCAAAGGAGGCCACTCCTATCCAAGTCCCTGCCTCGGACTTTCCTGAGGGTACGGTGTTTACGAAGCTCTCCACTGGTGATAGTCATACGCTGGCGCTGACTGACGAGGGTCTTGTCTACGGTTGGGGATGCTTTAGAGTGAGTAACTCCCGCATTCTTGTCCTCCGTAGCGTTCTTGTTGATATTCATATTAATTAATATGCTACAGAAAACCGACGGCATCTTTGGCTTTCTACCTGGGGAAGATGCACCTATTGAGCAGAGACTTCCAGTCCTCTTACCAAACCTCAAAAATATCACCGATATCACCAGTGGGGCCAACCATGCCATGGCTATCGACAACAAAGGTCTTGTTTACGCGTGGGGATGTGGAGAGCAAAATCAGCTTGGATACCACATCGTTCAGCGTACGAGCACGAACAAGAAGAACACCCTCAACCCCTCCCCTCTTCGTACTAGATTGAAGGCGTACAAGGCCATTTACACTGGCAACGACCACTCATTCGCCATCGACACGAAAGAGCGAGTCTGGGGCTGGGGCAACAATAGTTTTGGAGGGACCGGCATTGCTGATGGTGCTGGTGACGACAATGCCTCAGTGTACACTCCCCAGATCGTGAAGAGTCTTAGTCTGCCGAACGATACCATCATCCACATGGACGGTGGTCTGCACCATTCCATCGCTGTTACCGCCAACGGCAAAGCACTTGTCTGGGGCCGCGTTGATGGTCAACAAGTTGGTCTAGACATGTCTACCGTGCCGGACTCTTCCACGATACAGGACGACAAAGGGATCAAACGCATTGTCATTACGCCTACGGCACTTCCAAATATCGGCAACGCCATTTGGGCCTCCGCTGGCACTGATCATACTATTGTCATCAACGACCAAGGTCATGCCTTTTCCTGGGGCTTGAGCGCTACCTACCAGACTGGCCAAGGTACTACGGTCGACGTAAAGTATCCCACCCAGATCGACAACACTGCCATTCGTGGCAAGATGTTGAATTGGTCCGGGTGCGGGGGGCAGTATTCCATAATGGCTGCCCCCGCAGCAGGAGACCCAGTGTTGACTAACGGAGTTGATGGTCATTAGATAGGTTGAATTGTATGCTAGACTCTGAGAAGAGAGGAACTAGCAATCTTCTTGACGGTCGACAAAGCTTACACTACAAGCACATGTATTATATGAACTTGCATAGCGCTTCTCGATATCATACCACCAACACCAAATATCTTTTACAATGCTTTGATCCCTCCATCCTCCTACGTCCTTTGCCTCATCATTGACTTACCTCTTCCATATATACATAAATACCATGCATCGACAACACTGCATTTCGCGGCGCAATATCTCATCAATCTGGCTGTGGTAGACAGTACCCCATGGCTGCTCCGGTAGCAGCGGATGTCACCATGACAAGCTAAGCCGACGACTATTGAGCAGGATAAAGTTCAATTCGGGATTGACATTCATTATACCCGTCGATGAAGCTTACACTACAAGCACATGTACCATATCAACTTGCATAGCGCCTTTCAACTCGATACCACCAATACCAGACAACTCTCACTATGACTTAACCGCCTCCTCTCCCTTCATACTTTGCCTCATCATTCACTTACCTTTTCTGTATATGCATATATGCTATGCATCGACAATGCTGCCATCTAGGGAATGATGCTAGAGTGGTCTAGGTGCGGGGGGGCAGTACTTGATAATGGCTGCCCTCGCAGCAGAAGACCCATTATTGACGAACGGAGTCAACAGTCACTGATGGGAGCTGGGGGCTAGCATAAGTTTGAAGAAGACTAGCATCGATTTCACCAATCGATGAAGAATTTATACTGGAAGAAAATGTATCATATCAACTTGCATAGCGCTTTTTTTTTAACTCGATACCACCAATACCAAATACCTTACCAACATACAAGCCCTTCCTCTTCCTCTTCATCTTCCCATACACTCTACTCCATCACCAACCCCACCGTTTCCTCTAGACATACAGACACAAACACACACAAATAACCCCCCCACTCACACACCAACCACACCATATATCAACAACCCTACCATTCGCGGCGCGATACACGCTTTATCCAGTTTTGGGGGAGAGTGTTCGATCAAGGCTCGGCTGCATTTGCAGAGAATATACTTCTACCCATGATCGATCGAATTGAAATCGTGCGTGAGGTTTGCGAGGGTTCGGTTCGGTTCGGGGGAGGAGGTGACGGTTTGCGGGATATGGTTACTGCGCAGAACAGGGTAGGGAGGGGCGTGTTTTGAGAGTTGGTGGGGGGTTTAGGTGGAGTCTGCGGGGTTTATTGGGGGCGTTGTGTTGGAGTTATTTTGTGTAGCGGGGTTGGTGTTGGGGGGGAGCATGGTTAGCTGGGTTCTGCTGGCGCTGGTTAGATAGGAGAGTGCGAGGTCAGTATAGGCGCGAACAGATGGGTTTGGGACTATTGGTTTGAGTTTGATGCAAGTGTGCTTCAGTTTGGGGGTATGTACATAAGGAAGACATAAAATACAACTTGGTTCAAAGCATGATGCGCGCCATGCATGCAGCGTTCAAAGTAGGGGCTTACGGTATTGACCAAAACCCAAGGCAAAAAAAATTTCATTGACTTCATGAGACGTAGTACAAAACCATCATCACCGATACTGAAGCCTCTTAGTAGGCGACTGTCCCTCCAACTGATACCCGCCATGCCCCATTCCCTGCATTTGCCAATCCAGTTGATTCTGGTGAGGTGTATAGTATTGTTCGTTCCCAGGGTTCCAGCCCATGGGTTGTTGTTGTGGTGGTGGATACATGTAAGGAGTGTTTAATTGTGGTGGATGGTGGAGATGGTGATCATTCCTCGCTCTCCAGAGACCAAAGGTGAGGTTGTTGACTGCGAAGCAGCCTACTATTACTGAGACGCTGACAATCTGTACAGCATGTTAAAAAATGTAGAAGGGGGGCAAGGTTCAAGCTTACAATAGCCTTCAGAGAAATCGGCTCAATGAAACTGTTGAAAATCTCCGCAAACATGCCCGCACTCAATCTCGACCTGCCCACTTTATATGGATCCCGCTGCATACATCTCTCCCAATTATTACACACGATTTCCATGGCCGGCACCCGACTCCCCCTCTCACACTTGTTCTCGCTGTAATCTCTTGCACATACTGCCATCTCCGCTAATATCTCCGACGATTCCATCATCACCTTTTCGTCAATGTCGCTGCTGATGGTTGAGTAGATAGCGTAGAGAACATAGATGAGCACGAAGGCGAGGAAACAGTTGAGGAAGAATTGGATGTAGTAGGAGAGTGTGCCAGGGAGGTTGGGGTGCGCGTCGATGAAGCTTAGAATGGAAGCGATAGTGCTGGGTGGTCCCACAGGGATAGGCTTCTGTGATGGACCATCGCTACTGGCTGGGCGTTCTTCTTCGAAGTCTGAATCGTGGCTTGAGCGTCTAGGTGCTGAGCGAACATCTGTGTCGATGTCTCGGCGGCGACGCTTCTCGACTCTATGGGATTTCCGAGCGATCGTGCCACGTCCTGATGTGAAATTGAACGGCACAATAGCACCCTTGCTCTTCTCCTTAGCCAGTACGCTTCGCACAGGGGGTTCCGGCGTCGCTTCGGAGTCGGCATTGGCGGGAGAGGATTGTTCAGGTCCAGAGGAGAAGTCTGTGTCAATAGCTTTCTTGGGAGTTTGAGGAATGGTGAACGACGGGTTGCGCATGGCAGGTAGAGTAGCGTATTTGGTGGGAGAGTTCATTGCGGTTGCAGAGCCTATACCGGGCTTTTCATCAGCGTGTTGTTCCTTGGGGGCATCATCTCCACAAGCAGTTATGGGCTCACGCTTTTGACCAGCAAAGCTGTCCTTGAATTGCATATTGCCTGCCCCAACTTGAGCAAAGGGCGAGTCGGCACTCACTGGGCCACGACCATCTGTGTAGTGAAAATCCATGGGGCTCTCATTTGAGCGGAATTCTTGATTGAGACGAGCCATGGCTTGAGATGGTGGTGAGAGAGACCTTTTGGCGCAAGTAAACAAAGCGCTTGGATTTAGCAACGCCGGGTAGTTTAGGTGATTCGTCCACAACACTTCGCTTTGATGGGCACATTGTATTACTCATAATTTACGTCTCCCTCGAAATTATTTGACTGACACCCTGTCTGTGAAAGTCACTTCAGCTACCGCTTGTATCATAACCTGCCGCGTTAAAAGAAGGCACTTCATCAATGTCGAGGGAGAGCAATACAACTATGCTCTATGTCCCTGAACCGACAGCCTTCCAAGAAAGCTCGTTTGCCCTCTTTATAAACCAAAATGACTTAGTGGGCGCGCTATGCGGGTATGTCAGGTGCTCACATGTATTATCAATGATTGCCTGCTTTGGCGCTCGAAACTAAGATCGTCATCTAAGGAACGCTGAGCTCAAATGGGGCTCTAAACCTTTGTATTAAAGCTACCTTAAAAGCATCGCCAGGTTGTTGTACAATAGACCTAAGCACGCATGCAAAATCAGAATGCTGACAGCTTGATCGGCCATACCCATCCGTTGCTGGCTAACCCTATATAACGCCACCGTCGTTCATGGAACTCCAGCCTTCCCGAGCCTCCCAAGCCATGACACCATGGTTACCAACTGTATGCAATAAGGAGACAACCGGAAGATGAGAAGGCAAGTATTGAGGTGACCGTAAAGGATACGTCGTAGATTCACCTCTTAGATGAGCTCAAAGTCATCTTCATCGGCAGCATAGCCAGTGTGGACATCTTCCTTCTCCTTTGCAACAACCTCGTACTCATCTTTGATCAGCTTCTCAGTGGCCTTGGTCTCAAACTTATCAACAGCCTTTGCCAAAGCCATGCCGAGGATTTGGCTGCCCTTGGAAGGACCGCGGTGTGCATCGAAAGAGTAGGTGTAACCAGCGTCGGGCTCCGGGGCAGCTGATGCCTCTTTCACATCTTCTTCAGCAGAGGAGTCGGAAGTAGATGTATCAGTGTCGAAGACAGGGTCGCGCTTGCGACTCATCTTGGCCATATGGATGGCTTTGTTTTGTTGAAACTCAGCCTCATGCTTCTTGTAACTGAGGAAGAAACATTAGTCAGTGGACGTGTCTAGGGTCAAAATCCGGAACGTACGAGTTGGTAGAGGGTTTTGCAGGACGCCTGCTGGTTTGTCCTTGGGTTATAGGGCCTTCCCCCAGAGCCCATTTGTGCTTATGGTCCAATTCACGCTTATGGTCCTGCTCGAGTTTGTGCTCGCGGGTAAGGTCCTTGAAACCAATGGCAGACATGGATCTCTTGATACCCTGAGGGCAGGGAAGCTTGGAAGTTCAACGTGTTCAGTAAAGGTGCGTTCAGTGGAATGGGCTCAGGACGGTGTAGGCTAATGGATGTAAAGCACGCGGTACGCGTAGGGGAGGGCAAGGTGTAGAGGGGAGATGGTATGTATGTAGGGGAAACAGCGTGATGAAAGAGCAGTATACAAGGGAGGCACGCTGTGTATGCGTATGATATGTGGTTGTGTTGCAGAAGGATGACTGTCTTTGCTGGTTAGGCGCTTGTGAGTCACGGAGACAAAGGAAGGAAGGAACGAGTGACAACAAAAGAGACTTTTGAGCTTATATGAATCAAGAATGCGGGATGACTGTCATTAGCTGGATGAAGGCAGATAAGGTAGGCAGATGAGACGCCTCAACCTTGTAAAGTAGTTACTCAACAGGTTTCGTGGAGTATTGGGGGGGGGGGGGGGGAGGGGGGAAGAGGGAAAGAGGGGAGCTTGAAGCTTCCCATTGGAGCCAATTCGGATATGACTGATACGGTACGAAACCGAAGCGGCCGGGGGGGGGGCGCGATAAGACAGGGGCACATGCGCACTTTGG
Organism: Stereocaulon alpinum; assembly: GCA_018257865.1. NCBI lineage: Eukaryota > Fungi > Ascomycota > Lecanoromycetes > Lecanorales > Stereocaulaceae > Stereocaulon > Stereocaulon alpinum. Next base: position 97,650 of record JAEUBA010000095.1, read on the forward strand.
CTCCGTCACTGGGCGCTTCCATCATGCTTCAGGCACACGCCCAATGATTCAATAATAATGCATGACACTTGGGTTGAGATGTTGTCATTATTTGCGTTCATCCCCATGGCAAGCTCACTCAAGCTCCCCCACGCTCCAAAAGCAAGCTGTTTCACTGAGCTACCCCGACTACGTTAGACTCTTAACAATGACGTAGCGCGTCACCCAAAATAGCTATGTTCAATGCAACAGATTCTCTCTCTCAAAGCAGCAAGCTCACAAGCATCCTGCTCCATTCCAGCAGGCTTTGTAGTGTCTGCTACCCCACTGAAACCAAGCTCAGCTGACAATAATCATGGGCAACGTTTACTACTGACACGTTCAGCTCAACTGACCAATCATGAGACCGTATGCAAACATGGGACGCTCCGTTCCACAAATGGGAGAAGTTTGAAACCCGACTGAAGCTATTTCCGGGGTTTGCGAGACTCGGAAATATTGTTATTTCAATTGGCGATTTGGTAGCCGGGTCCCAATGCCTCATTCGTTTGCTTCATCCTCTGACTCACTACTTTCGGCCTGCTCACTCGGAAGGAGGCTAGGAAACCATCCGTATGTCCCAAAATCAACCGTCAATTCACCCAAATGGCCAGTTCCAACAACAACGCCCTCTCTGCGGAGCACCGCTGCCTGTCTAGTGGCACCTCCAGGCCCCCTTCGACTCACTTCAGTATTTGAACGTCCTCCCGTCAGATACCCAGTACTGACCTCGGTGATATAATTCCTTTCGAATTGATGACTCTTTGCCATGGGACATTGTTGTCATGGTAATAGTGACTTGTGCTCGGGGAGAAGCTCGGAAGATGCTTCAGGCAGACTCCCACTTGTCTGCCACTTGATCAACACCTGCACTTGCTTGTTCAATGACTTACAATTATGACTGACCGAGGGCGTTGCGCTTTGTTTGAATGACACGTCAGACATTATTGTCTATACCCGAGATAGTGCTAGGTATATTGTTAGGACGGCTTACGATGTCCAAGTAGCAATGCAATATGTCCGTAACTTGTAACTTTGCCATGGGGAATCTCTTGTACAGCTGCGTATACAGCATTGAACCACCATTCAGCTTCATCACTGCGCGCCATGGTGATAACACTCTCTGGGTCTTCAATTGTAAGTAGCTAAGCTGCGCCGTTGTCAAACAAAGTCGAATCCGGAGCCTGGTGACTCGCAGACGCGCTTCGCGTAGTCTGTGTGCAGGTGAATTACTTCAAGCGGTAAAGCGTGCCGCATCCGGCTAGCCTGCCCCTCGCTGTCCTCCGCTTCCTGCTGCCCTCCCCTCGCGTTTTGGCTGCTGTTATAAATCTTAGATACTCTCTCCCCATCAGTGTAAATACACCTCCGTATCCTGCTCTCCTTACAATCTTTCTAATGTTTCTATCCTTACCGGACTTCGACTAGGCTCCTATAGAGCGAGGCGGTGCTATGATCTGGAAAGCGGCGACGACGGGAGGAGTAAGGCATTATTAGATTTTATTATTCGGACTTCAGGACAATTGACTCAACTAGGTCTAGCACGTGAGTAGAGGTATTAGAGCGAAAAAGCTCGAGTAAGAAGGGTTCACGGCTCAGTGGGCCAAACCCCTCAGTGGGCCACTCTACGGGGCCGAGTACCCCGGAACCTTTGATTTTCCTACTCTGGGGGCCAGCTTCGGGGGCTGTTAAGGGGCAGGCAGTCACATATTAATATCTTACGGACCATTGCAGTATGGAGTAACATCTCCGTACAAAAGTTGTAGCAAATAGTAACCGCTATAGCTTTGTACGCGAGTATCTTGCTTTAGAAATTAGCTCTGTGGAGTTAGAGCTGGATGGCCCACTGAGAACTTTGGCCCGCTGAGCAGTGAACCCTTCTAGTATGACATTACGAGACTAGGGTAAGATACGATACACTGCTCATCGTAAAGAAGAGTAATTTTCGCAGGGACTGATGCTTGATGATGCAATTCTTGGCAAGGAGCTGTCATATATATCGCAAAATACATAAGCAGGAGGGGAAGCATGCCACAGGATGAATACAGTGATGAGATAATTCGTGAGAACGATCCTGATGCTCAATTGTTCTCATACAACATTTGATTGATGCCATAGCGCTAATATTTGGGAGGGAATCCGGTTCCAAGATGGTTTAAGACAATGCTGCAGTCATCCAGATCTAACGATTCGGCGCTGGTCAGAAAAGGTTTGAAGCACGAGAGATCACTATACCGAAACAAGCTTGACTAAACTTCATCGCAGAAATAACAAAAGCTAAGAGCTTGTCCGGCAATCTACAGGCTGAGGGGAATACGCAGCCAATAGAAAACGTGACTCAGAATGACTTGGCAACGATTGAAACCTATGTGAGAGGTAGATTGCCGCTACGACGCCATCAGCGAAAGTTGCCACGCTATCCGAGAAGTTATCATCACTCGAGCCGAAGCCTAACCTCTGCTAACAAATGCTAGCTTGGTTCGACCATTGCGAAAAGTTAGACCATTCAAAACGGCAATCGTCACAATTTAGAAGAAACAAAAAGATTGGACAGCAGCAGGTCAGCTCAGGGCGGCGGCATTGCTCAATTCACGGGTGAATCTGCTCCTGCATCTAGTGCCTACCGGCTTTGCCGTCCGGTACACGATTGGAAATTCACTTACCACTTTCCTCATCAATTTCTTTGCAATAGTATCGCTCTCGAACGCGGCAGAATTCGCCATCCAAGAGCTAGCCCTCTACATTGACGAAAATTGGGGAGGACTAGCCTATATCACGATCAGGTAATTAAAAATGTCGAACGTCAAGATCCGTGATATTAGAATATGCTTGCTAAAACATCCAGTAACTTCGTACAAATAGTGTCTTGCATTTATCCACTAAAGCGTGACCAATTGAAAGCATTGCAGAGGAATCTTATTGGCGGCACACTTAGTAGCATTCTACTGGTTCTGGGTTTAAGTATCTTTTTAGGAGGAGTGAGTAGGTTGGAGCAGAGTTTCAACCTGACAGTAGCTCATCTATCCGCAAATCTACTCTCGCTACCAGCCACAAGTCTGCTAATTCCGACAGCTTCCTATCTCTTGCTTCAGACATCAGAGGTACACATCTTACGGCAATCACGAGGGGCTGCGTTCGTTCTACTCCTGGTATACGGTGCTTCTCTTCTATTCCAATTCCACTCGCACATCCAGGTATGGGGCATATTCAATGAGAAAGTAGAAGTTCGTCGGGATATCTAGTCACATTTTGAGTATGAGGCTGGTGAAGTCGCAAAAAGCATAGCAAATATGAGCGCCGGTATGGAAGCCTCTATTGGAGGTGAAGTGATCCAAGAGACGCCAGTGCGAGAACCAAGAAATCTTGGTCCACATGCCAGCCTATTTTTCTACGTCATGTTATGCTACCTCGTCATCATCGTAACTCTGACCGACTTCCTTTAGAATATTGGGGGTAACTTATAGATTCTTTATGGGAAGTGCCGGCTACTTATGTTCTCTAGGCGGCAGTGCGCTAGCTGTTGACTAAGCAACAGGCCTGAGAGGTGATATTCTAACGACTTCTGCACACAATTCGGGGTCGACAGCATTGACGCGCTTAGCTCGAAGGCAACCCTTTCAAAACCATTGAGCAGCCTTATCCTTTTACCAATCCTGAACAATGATCTGACGCCTATTAAACACGCCATCAAGGACGAAATCTACCAAACGACGAGATTCACAATCGGTAAATGCTTGTAGACGTCCATTGTTGTGACGCCCCTCATGGTCCTCATAGCTTGGGGCATGGGACTTCCGCTCACGCTCAATTTCGACGGTTTTGAGGTCGTTTCACTGTTTGCCTCAATGTTGCTACTCAATTATCTAATCGTTGATGCGAAATCTAGCTGGTAATTGCTAATTACCTGAGCTTGTCACGGCCGTGTTATAGCTGACGTGCTTTGCTAGGATTCAAGGAGTGCTACTTATTGCAGATTGGATACTCATCGCTCTTGCTGCGTTCTATGCAACTGGTGTTTGACCTTGACATGGACCTCGTGCCAGAACGTATATGGCTTCTGAAGCTCTATTTCCCCTCTGAGGTCCCGCTGAATTAGGTGGGAGATAAAGCACAGTCAGTCTTGAGAAGCTCGTTCACGTCTATTATGACTGTTTCGCAAATGCTGGCCGTATCTACTCCCTCAAACCGGAGATCTCGAGGATGCGTTACAGTCTCTTAATACCAGAAAACGGTTGTCCTTATCATATTGTCATGCCGAAATCGATTTTCTATATTCTTGGTGTGTATGTGAAAGTCAAATTACCTGCAACGAGTTTGTCGTTTAGCCTCCATAGTTCTCATATGCCGCAAGGCTGTCTTCGACTACTTCTCCATGCTCTTCGACCGTATGGCCGTTTCCATAGCAAAGAGTATATCTACCCCCACCCAACACATCTTCAACCCAGTACGGCCCCCTTTGGGAATTGTAACCAGCCACGGTAAGCCAGACCTTTTGTCCAACATAGAATTTGCTCTCCTGAAAGAACCATGCATCTGATTCTTTGTTCAATCGATTTGGTTGTGTGACCGACGCGTCAGGCGTGGTACTATATCTACATCCTGTCAGAATCGTCGCAATATTCTTTGTGTGACATCACTTTCCTACTGACTGACTGGTTGGCGAACATCTTCAAATTTATTTCGAGACGGTGTGCGATATAGCAAGACGTGGGTTCCATGGTCCATAAATGTATTAAGACCAGCCTTGTGAAGGAATTTCAATTGACCATAGCTGTTGCCTCATTCTTTACAAATTCCAAGTCACAGGACGTCATGCAGATGCGATCCACACTGTGAACGAATCAGACTGAATTACTCCTAGTCTGCCTTGCCAAGGCAAGTCACTGCCGATTGGCTGCCTCACTTCTTTAGTACCTCGACGCTGTGCGCAATATTGAACAGATGTACTGAAACCCTGTTAGACATGAGATACTCTAATCGGGCGCACGAAGAGGACCATTCGGGTTACCACACCATAGACAGGCCCCACGGGGCGTGGAAGCATCGACACTAAGACTGCAAACGGCTTAGACAGGGTTCTGCGACAACCAGCTAGAGCTTAGTGTTACGGTCCTGATTCAGAGGTCTTAGTATTAGGCATGGAGGTGGCAAATTAGCATAGAGATAGCTTAGTATATCGGTTAATATAGCTTCTTAATTAGGACTAGCGGCGAGCTAGCCTTTAAGATATTAAGTATATAGAGCTCCCTAATTTCTTTTTCTTCTTCTTCGTCCTATTTTTTAGATACTAAGCGTAGCCTATTAACTAAATCCTAATATAAGGTAATTTTCTTTAAAGCTGCCTTCTCCTACGATTACCTTTAGGCGAGCTATAATATAAAATAGGACTAATACCCCCTCTACTATAAAGTATTATATCTTACCCGTTCTTTTAGACTAAGGCTAAGCTTAGTAAGCTACCTATTAATAAAAAGTACTACCTACTTAATAAGTAGGTACCTACTAATTAAATAATTAGTATATCCTAGAGAAAGCTAGATTCCTTTTTACTAAACCCCTAACTACTTTTATATTAATACCTATACTTAAAAAACTCTAGTAATACGTATAATACTATACTTATATACCTCTTTATAAGAGTATATACTAAAGTATACCCTTTAACTAGCTAGGATTTCTATCTACCTTAAGGAGTTAATTACTAGTAGCTATACCTTCCTCTTCTAACCCTAATAACCCCCTACTATTAATTAAGACTCCTAAACTAGAAACTTTAGAGGACTTAAGCTTAGAAGAGATCTTTAGGGATATTAAAAATAACTTTACTACCGAAATTACTATTACTATTCCCCTATCTAATAATAAGATAGCTAACTAAATACCCCCCTTTACCCTAGCTTAGTAAGCTATTATTACTACTATTATTATAATAGCTTTAGCGGAATCCTAATCTAAGTAGGCTACCTCTACTCTAACCCTACCTCTAAATAACTAGCGTTAATAGAGGTCCCTTACTACTAACCTTTAACTATTAGTAGACTACTACCTTCCTAAGCCTATACCTAGCAGGATAGCTATTAAACTATTAAAAATCTAATACCCTTAATCCTACTTTAGTAACTATATAGGGGAAGTCGAATATAATATATAGAAAATAGATATAAAGATTTTTATAGAGGAATACCCTATAAACTTTTAGGATAGAGTTAAGTAAGTCTCTATATACTATAAGTATACTTTAGGAGAGGCGAAAACCCTAATCCTTTAATATATAGACCTAACTTATACGTCTTCTATATATAATACCGCTAATATATTAAGGATACTAAATTAGTATTTCTTTAACTATAACTACGTTTAGTCTACTTATTATATATACTATAAGCTTAAGATAGGTTCTATAAACTATAATAATTTTTAGGTTAAGTTTACCTACTTAATAACTACTAGAAAGATTAGTACTAAGCGTTAGTTTAAAGATTTATATAAGAAAATCTCTCCCGCCTTAAAGAGAAGCGTCTATATAGAAAAGTATAAGATAGTTAAGGACTATAGTACCTTAGATAAGTATCTCGCTATCTTAGATCGAGAAATATAAAATATTAGGTTTAAGGAGATAGCTAGTAGGCCTTAGATAGAAATAAATACTAACCCTTATAATATCCTTAAAATAAGGAGTTAGTAAGTCCTCTTACCCCCTCTAACCCCTTATATAAATTACTAAGTTACCTTTAGAGGTATAACTACCCTTTCTTATCTACCGTCTCCTATACTAGTAGTACTAGCTTCCCCTTAGACGCCTACTAACTTACTATATAATAACTACGGTAAAATTAGCTACTAAGCGAATAACTATCCTTAAAAGCGTAGCTAATAGTCTCTTAAAAAAAAGATTTCGGAGATTATAGTTAGTAAGGAAATAGAGTCTAATGAGCTATTAGAAAACTCTTAGGCTATAGTAAAGTCTTTAGCTATAGTAGAAACCCTAATTTATAGAAGAATTTATAATTTAACTTTTAGGCCCTTATTAGAGGCTGCTAGTTCTTAGTTAATATAGAGCTAGGATATAATAGATCTTTCGTTAAAACCTTTTTATATATTAATAGTAGAGCTAATATTTTCGGTATAATTAAAACCTCCCTTACCTTTACCCTTTCTAAGTCCTTTAGGATTCGCTTTATTAAGCTTTCTAAGCTAATTATTTTAACTAGCTATAATAGCTAGAGTAGCTCCCTAATTATAGTCGCTCTACTTCTTATAATAATAATCGACTATTATTATATTAATTTTCTATTTTTAGTTATTAACTTAGGTTAGACTAACGTTCTTATTAGTTAGAAATTCTTAGAGTACTATAATATTAAGTAAGTCTATATAAAAGGGAAGAATAGCCTTAAATAGCCTACTAATATAGCTATTTAATAGTACTTTAATAAAAGAGTACTCCTCCCTATAACTTCGCTTAAGAAACTAATTTCCCTAGAGTACTAATAAGATACTAAGCGTTAGGATACTCTTTTTAAGGTAGATAAGTATTATTATAGCTAAGCTAGGCTTACCTCTATTAACCCTAAGCTTTTAATAGACCGCTAGATTAATACCTTATCCTAAAGTATACTACCCTTTCTACGGTTAGCTTTAGTTTCTCCTACTCGCTTAAGATTACCTAATTTATATAGCGGTAGGCTATTAAGTTTTATATAAGACTTAGAAAAACGCCTCGTTAAGATAGAGAACGCCCTCTAAGGGTTAGATATACTAGTTATATTAAATCTAAAGACCTTACTAGCTAAGGCTTAACGCCCTAGCTATAACCCTTATAAGATAGATATTACCCTAATTTCCGCTATCGCGATATCTTATTTCTACCTTAGTAAGAAGTTTAGGAGACTTTCTAATTCTAATACTTTTATCGCCTCTATATAGGATTTTAAAGGCGAAATTAACTATAAAGTAGACTAATACTAGGAGCGTCTTTTTCTTAAGCTTACTATAGTAGATATAAGCCTCTTACCTTAGGAAGTACTTAAGATTAAATACTAGGCTAATAAGGACTTAATAAGGACTAAGCTTCTACTATAATACTAAGAGTTTATCTCTCTCTTTTTATAAAGAGACTCTAATATATTAGCTAATAGAAGGCTAGGTATAGACTATAAAATTAAGCTTACTAGTCTAAATACCTTAACGTTTAAGCCGCTATAAAAGATAACTAATAAGTAACTCTCTAAGGCTAAACGCTATATTATAGACTACCTCTATAAGGGATTTATTAAGCTATTAAATATACTATATATAGCTCTAATACTCTTCGCTAGAAAGGAAGATAGTAGCCTATATTTTTATATTAATTTTTAGAAGCTTAATAACTTAACTAAGAAAGATCCGTACCTACTCCCTCTAATAGATAAGATAATAGCTTAAATCTATAAGGCTAAGATCTTTATAAAGATCGACGTCTAATAGGTATTCTACTAAGTAAGGATCTACTAGGACTTAGAGGACCTTATTAGCTTCCGTAGTTAATATAGTACCTTTAAGTATAAGGTAATACTATTTAGGTTAACTAACGCTTTAGCTACCTTCTAGCGCTTTATTAATAATATTTTAATAGAGTACCTTAATAACTTCTACTTAGCTTATATAGATAATATCCTTATCTACTCTAAGACTCCTAAAGAGTATAAGATTTATATAAAGAAGGTTATAAAGATCCTATAAACTAATAACCTATAAGTAGATATTAAGAAGAGCGAGTTTAATATTTAAAAAACTAAGTTTCTTAACTTTATTATTAGAGTTAATAGTATTAAGGTAAATCCGGAGAAGGTCGCTATTATTAAGACTTAGTAGTATATAAGTAATATATAAGATATCTAAAGCTACCTAGGCTTCTATAACTTCTATAGAAGGTTTATTTAAGGGTATAGTAGGATTATAGCTCTACTTATCCGCCTAATAGTTAAGGATATACCCTTCTACTTTAATAATATCTATCGCTATATATAAGACTCCCTCCGCTAAGTACTCCTCTCTACCCCTATCCTTAAGTATTATAATCCCTATAAGGAAACCCGCCTTAAGACGGATTCTTTAGACGGAATAGTTACCGATATCTTATTATAGAAGTATAAGGATAGCCTCTTCTACCTAGTAGGATACTTCTCTAAGATAATAGGTAATATAGAGCTAAATTACCTAATCTATAATAAGGAACTACTCGCGATTTTCCGCTCCTTTTAGTAGTATAAGCCGGAGCTCCTTAGGGTATAGAAGTCGGTTTATATATATACTAATTATAAGGCCCTAGAATACTTTATAACTATTAAGGACCTTATAGCTTACTAAGCTCGCTAGGCTAAGTTCTTTACTAACTTCTACTTTATAATTATATACCGTACGGGTATTACGAATACAGTAGCGGATATACTATTTTATAGAAAGTAGGATATTACGCCTTTAGAAGCCCGTAAATATATAATCTATAGCTAATAACTCCTCCTAAATAAGAAGGTTAACCCTTAGATACTAGAAGAAGTTATTATCTCTTCCCTTACTACCTATCCGGACTATAACCTAGTTTAGATTATAGAAAAGGTTAAGCTATTACCCGTTACTACGCTAGTAGACCTAGAAGAGCTAGAGGAGTACTTAGAAGGTAAAGTACCTAATCCCGCCTTAGTAGCTATATATAACATTAAGGGTTATAATATTACTAGAGAATACCTGTAAAAATCCAGATTTTTACTATTTTTACTAAGGAATAATTCACCTCTACTACCTAGCCCTCGTTATCACGGTTCCTTAAACAATTCAGGTCTACTATCGATCCGTCAAGGCTATTAATTAGGCAATAGCACCTAAGTATATACTATATTCTTCATTAATTAGTTATTCGTATATTTATAACTATCCGGCCTAATAACATATAGATTCGCCTGCTTCGTAACCTATAAAAGCGATATATAGAGCTGACTATAACTAAAAGCCGGCCGTAACTATAGGTTAATACCTACGAACTTTATAGATTACCCCTAGGACTTATTTATTATTATTATAAATACCGGGCGGACTGGATATTACTTACGTATAAAAGGCGTAGGGATCCTCTTATTATTTTCCTTAGACTATAAGGGTATCTTAAAGAGTATTACCTTCTCGCTATTATACGTACCGCCTATAATCTCGCCTTTAAAGATATACTTACTATACTATATAACCCGGAGCTAAGTCCTATTATAAAGCCGTAGCGGATTTAGGTTTTTAAGTAATATAACTAAAACACCTAGTTTAATATAGAGCTTATAGGGCGGTAGCGAGGCCTTATAAAATATATTAAAATATTTAATTAGAAAGAGGTCCTTATCTTCTTTAGAAATAGCCTGATTAATACTTTAGTATATAGTAAGCTCGCTAGGTATCTGCGTTATAAGCTTACTATTAATCTTAGTAATATCCTTATTCGCAATAGTAAGAATAGCTCTTTAAGATAGATACTCTCTATCTACTATACCTAAGCGATATAGGTTTAGGTATACCTTATTAATTAACTTATTAATAGCGTTTTTAGGAACGTAGCTATAAGCCTAAGGTACTACGTCTTCCTTAGTAATAAAGCTCTTCCGAATACTAGACCCGTTCCCGATCTTAAGAAGATTAATAGCAAAAGCCCTTATATCAGTACGTATAGAATTAGTAAGATTAGGATTATTAAGTCGTTCGTTAATAGTTAGGTCTAATCGTATAGTATCCTACTAGAACTTAGCCTATTATATATAGGTATTAATAACCTAACTACTAGATCCGCTAGCTACTACTAGTAGGGTTTATTAAAAATTACCGTAGAAGTAGATAACCTTACCCCTAAACCACGCCCCCTTATTACTATAGATATCTTAAAGGCTTCGGCTTACAGCCTCTATATTTGTTAACCCTTAAGCGTGTACGCGTTATAGCTACGCTAGCGTAATAATATTAATTAGGGTCTAGGGGCTTAGTAATAGTATTACTACTTAGGACTCCCCCGTGTTTTAGGGATCTTTAGAAATTAGTTCTACTACTACTCTACTACTAAGTAATATAATTATGTCTATTACTTAATACCTAAATCTAGTAACTTTACGTCTCTTATACCTTAGTACGCTAGCTTAGAGCCGGCGTCGCTAGCCTTTATAGTTCTAATTTCTCTACCTTTTTAAGGGAGAGGCCTAAAGTTGCTATAATATTAGGTTAGACGCGCGGTTATACTACTATAACTATTACTAACGCCGAAGAACCTAATAATATTAATAATAATAATAATCCTATAGAGAGCTATAGGACCGACGGAGAGTCTTAGTTAAATACCTCTAATTTAGATAACGCTAATCTTAAGTAACGCTTATAAGAAGCCTAAGCGACGAATCGCCGCCTAAAGTAACTACGCGAATTATTAGTATTAGAAGCTAAAAACGATATAATTTAATACCCTAAGTTATAGAGTACTATTAGAATACCTATAGGGATAGTTTAAGAGGAGGAATAATATCCTACTACCGCTATATTAGTATAATTAGTTAATATTACTAGCTAAAGGATTCCTTTACGTCTTATAACGCCCGCCTTTAGCGCGCCTATAAACCTACTTATTAGACTCTAAAGACCCTTAGTACTAAAAAGCTTTCAGCCTAAGAATATATAACCCTATAAGGGAATTAGCGAGGGTAAATACCTACGCTAGTTCGCTAACTTAGAGAAGAAGTTTCTTAAGAGTTTAGAGTACTTTACTACCGAACTATTTAAGATAGTCTACTATATAGACGCCTTAAAAGATAACCTAAATTCCTAGTAGAATACCTACCTAAAGGACTATAGATAGGATAATATAATATTCGAATTCTTTAAGTAATTCCTATATAGTTTAGTTATAGATCCTATTAACCGCCGTCTCCTCGCCTACGAAAGGTTTAAGGAGGTAAAGTAACGTTCTAACTAGAAAGTTACCGTATTTAAGGCCTACTTAGAGGAGTTAGAAGCTAACCTACCGCCTATAGCGCTGGAGCTTAAAGCTAACCTCTTCCTAGCTAAGCTAAGACCGGAGTTAAAGAATAAAATCTTAAGTACTAGTAAGGTATCTAATAATAGGGATAATATTATTACCTAAGCTATTATATAAGAGAATACTATAGGGCGTAAGCGTTATAGAGGCGGCGGCTTAAGTACTTATAGAAAATTATTTAACTATAGGGCCTCTAAGTTATAAGGGAGCCGCCTATTAGAATAACGGATTTCTAAGCCTAATAGGCTAGGCCTAAGGGTTAATAGTTTATAGTTAGCGCGAAATAAATCTTATTTAAGGAGTCTAAAGTAGAAGACTAATTTAGATTTAGTAACTAAGCTTATCTACTATTATTATAGAAAGCTAGGCTATATAAGCCTAAATTATCCTAATCGCAATAAGCCTATAACTTATACCGGTATTAGTATAGTATTAGTAAAAAACGATCAGCCCCTATAACCGCCTTAGAAGTAGGGGAAGAAACCTAAAAAGTAGAGGCTAGTCCTTCTATCCTAACTAAGGGTTAAATAATACTTAATACTAACCTATAGTAGGTTACTACTTTACTAGATACTAGATCGTAGCTTAATTTAATCTTCTAGAAGTTTATAGTTTAATAGGACCTACTACCTTCTACCGCTAACTTACTATTACTAGAAGCTCTAAGTAGCTTTAGTATATACGTTTATAGTACCTATTAATTTAAGTATATACTTATTAATAGCTGGGGCTATAGTAAGGAGTATAGTATACTTTTCTATACTATTAATCTTAAGGGTCCTAACGTCGTAATTAGTATACTAAGGTTAAAGTAAATAAAGATTTTACTCGATCCTTCGGCGGAGCAGTAGCGGTTTAAGGTTAATACTAAAAAGTTTTAGGTTAATAAGCCTACTATCTTTAGCTATTACCTTAAGAAGGAGCCTAAAGTTTATATAATTATATATACTATTATAGCGACTAATTACTTAGATAAAGGAAGCTTAGAATAGATTCTAAAGGAATTACTAAAGTTCTCTAATATCTTCTTAAATAAGAAAGTAGGAACCTTACCCTTATTAAAGGAAGATAACTACGCTATTTATATTAAGGATAGTAAGGAGCCGCCTTATAAGCCTCTTTATAATCTATCTTAATCTAAGCTAGCGGAGCTACGGCGCTATCTTAATAATATACTCGTAAAAGGCTAGATATACTATTTAGTTTCTTTAGCCGGAGTACCTATCCTCTTTATATTAAAAAAGGATAATAGGCTACGTCTTTATATTAATTATTAGAGGTTAAATATAGTAACTATTAAAAATTAATACCTATTACCTCTAATTACTAAGATATTAGACCGCCTATATAGGGCTAAAAAGTTTATAAAGTTAGACTTAAAGGATACCTATTATAGGATCTGAATTAAAGAAGGTAATAAGTAGAAGACTGCGTTCTATACCCGCTATAGCTACTTTAAATACTTAGTTATACCTTTTAGGCTCGCTAATACCCTAGTAACGTTTTAAGCGTATATTAATAAGGCTCTTATAGGGCTTATTAATATTTCGTATATTATCTATCTTAATAATATCTTAATTTATAGCGCGAACCTAGCGGACTACTAGTAGTATATTTAGTAAGTACTAGAATAATTATATTAGTTCTCACTTTTCGCTAACCTAAAGAAGTGTTAGTTTAGTACTAAACGGGTTGAATTTCTTAGATTTATTATATCTACTAATAGCGTAGTAATAGATTAGGAACGCGTAGCGATAATTAGGGAATAGCTTAGGCTAGAGACCTTTTAAGATATATAAGTCTTTTTAGGCTTTGCAAATTTCTACTAGTAGTTTATTTATAATTACGCCGCTGTTACTACGCCTCTAACCGACTTACTTAAAGGCAGCAAGGACGGGAAAAAGGTAGGTTAACTTTAGTAAAATAATAGTACTAAAGGTACTTTTTAAAAGCTTTAGGATATCTTTTCTAGTACGCCGTTTCTCCGCTACTTTAACCTAGAAGTAAAGTTATATATAGAAACTAACGCCTCTAACTTTACTATTATAGTAGTACTTACGTAGCTGGATAATAATAGCTACTAGTACCTAATTACCTTTTAGTCTTAGAAGATAATTCCTGCGGAGCAGAATTATAAGGTTTATATTATGGCCTGATTCTATAAGAGTGTAAGATAGTTCTATTCTTATCTAGCTATTATACTACTTCTATTAGGTACTAAGCTCTTGGTATAAGCTAAGAGCTTAGCACTACGGTTAGACTAAACTATAATAAAGGAATACTATAATAGAGGAACTATAATAGTGCTACTAATAAAGATAAAAGGCTGCGCCCTTATAGTTATAGCTGAAGCGCCGGCTAATATTATATTTATTCCTCTATAATATTACTATAGCAGTTGACTGCCTTATTATCCTCCTTACTAAGTTTCTTAAGTCCCTCTAGTACCGTACTCCGCTATTCCTTAAAATCGTCGCGTGTAATACGGTCTATAGATAGGAAAGCCTTAGTAATCTTATTAAATACGGCGTTAGCTTTTATAAGTAGGGTATTATTAAACTCCCTATTATTAGAGAGTTCGGCTATTTAGGTCTAGAACTTAATAATATCCTCTAACGCCTACTTAGCCTATAAATAATTTATTGCCGACTACTTTATTATATATTTATTATAGGCTTAAAGTAAAATCTATATACTATATAAGGCCGTAGCGAGTAGGACTACCTTCCCTTATACCTACTTAAGGTTATTATAGGTATAGTGCTTAGCTATAGTTATAGTTATCTTAATCTCTTTATCTAGGGCGAAGCGCCTCCCCCTACTAGCTAAGTTAATTAGGTCTTGCGTAAGCGTAGGCTTATTAGTAGGGGTTTTAGGCCTAGCTTTCTTACTAGGGGTTCTAGGTTTAGTATTATTAACTCTCTATCTTTTCTTATTACCTGCCTTCGGTTTAGCCGCTGTAGTCCTAGTAGTCCTAGGACGTTTAGCTTCCTTCGGCCTAGTTATCTCCTCTTAAATAGTATCGGCCTTTAGCTGAGCTGCCTTAGCCCTAGTTATCTTAGGACGTTTAGCTTCCCTATTCGGCCTAGTTATCTTAGGCTGTTCCTACTCCGCTGCCTTTGGCTCTTTAGCAAGTCCCTTAGGATAGACTTATATCTTAGCTTTCTTTCCCGTGTTAATCTTAGGTGGCTTAGGCTCAGTGCTGGCCTCACTAGGAGGGGGAATATTGATAATAACGGTAGCACTGCTTAGCTCCTGTATAATACACGTGGCTTGAGATACTGCTCGAGAAGTAGCAGGAGGTATCTCGTTGTCTAATTACTGAGATGAATTACTAGTTGGTGGCGTGACTGTGCTCTGTTAGAGGTGGTACTTAAAGGCCTTAACGTCTGTCCGTAATACTGCTTTATTGATTGCCTAGCTGTCCGGCTAGGCTACCTAAGGAGTAAAGCTTAGGTCTGCGGAAGCCTCTTATACAGCTAACCTAGTACGGGTTGTTTATACTGATAGTTCTTATAAACGGACTCGTTCTGGCTGAGGGTATACGGTAGTAATACTCCTAATAGTAGAACGAGTGCTCTGCGAGATAATATTATAGTAGGTATATCCGCTCTCTAAGAATAAGTAGAGCTGGTATACCTTAATAATAATACTGCGGGGTAAGTCCTATATTAGAGGCGGTAACGACGATAAAGAAGCCAGCTTAGCTGTTTCCTTCTGCTAGAATAACGAAAGAAGTACGATATAAGAGTATATAAGTAGGAAGTAATTAATAGGTTCCGGAAGGCTTTTATAATAAGTAGTAAGGTAAGGAGGTTCCCTTATAAAAGTAGGAATTTGTTAGGAAAATAAGGTAGGAGGTACCTACCTTCCGTTCTATAGTTAAGATATACTAAGCGTTCCTTCCTAATTCGGTAACTTATATAGTATAATAAGGTGAGGCCTAAAAGACCTAGTAGGCTAGCTGTAGCGTAGTAGAAGCTGTAGATATAGTATTCCTTTTATACCTATCTGGTATTAGGGCTCTGCGGGTCGGCTAGACGGTTATCGTTACGTCGTAATAAGGTCGGAGTAGCAAAATTGCGGGTGCGGATATAGCGGCGTTAACCTGCTTGCAGACCTGCTAGTAGAAGGCGTTAATAGGAGGTAGGGTACTGCTAACTGCTGAAGGCTTTAATAAGGAAGTAAGATAGGTACGGAAGCGTCTTATAAGGGCTGTTAGGGTCTTCGCGAACTAAGCTTTAGAGTTTCCGAACGGAAGATAAGCGGAGGTAGGTTGGATTTAGTACTATAAAGATAGCTATTAGTATATAAGACGATTAAATAGTGTCTCTATATATTAGTTTTGGCTACTAGAGCCGTTGCTACTATTATTATAGCCTGATTCTATAAGAGTGTAAGATAGTTCTATTCTTATCTAGCTATTATACTACTTCTATTAGGTACTAAGCTCTTAGTGCAAGCCAAGAGCTTAGCACTACGGTTAGACTAAACTATAATAAAGGAATACTATAATAGAGGAACTATAACAGTTTATAACTAAGAATTACTCGCTATAGTAGCGGTAATAAAATAGTAGCGGTACTACTTAGAAGGTAGCCTGTTTACTATTAAGGTTCTTACTAATTATAATAATCTTAAGGGCTTTATAAAGTAGAAGTAGTTAAATTCTTAGTAAGCTAGGTAGGCGCTAAAGCTCGCTACTTTCAATTTCGAAATTACTTATTATACCGGAAAAACGAATCCTGCGGATCCGCTATTATAATACCCTAATTATAAAGGAAGTTCCCCGCTGAATACTAAGTTATTACTAACGTTACAGAATAAACTCGCGCTTTAGGGTAGAGATAAGGAAGGTAAAGGAATTATCGCAGCGATATCGCCGGCTTTTTAAATTATAGGCCTCTAAGTTATTATCCCCTAAAAGGATATAAGAGGTATTATAGAATTAGCCTATAAGGATCCTTAATATTTAATTAAGACTTTAATTCGAGACTTATAGGCTATTAATAATTAGGCGAAATCCTTTTTTATAAATAAGGGTACGCCGTCGTAGCGCTATCTCTAAGGTAAGGTATAGGCTTTAGACTTAGAAGGTTTATTAAGAAATAACAACCGCCTATATATCCCTAGAGACGAAGCCTTAAGGGAAGAACTTATTAGTAAATACTATAATAATCCCTTAGTAGGGTACTTTAGCGCTAAAAAGACATATAAGTTACTTACCTATAAATACTTTTAGTATAGGAGTTCTAAGTAAGTTAATAAGTATATTAAGACTTATAATATCTACTAAAGAACTAAGGCTCCCTATTATTACCCCTATAGCGAACTAAGTTCGCTTCCTATTACTAATAAGCTATAGAAGGAGCTCTTAATAGACTTTATTATAGGTCTACCCCTAAGTAAATATAAGAATATAGTCTATAACGCTATTCTAGTAATTATTAATCGATTTATAAAGATAGTAAGGTATATACCTACTACTACTATAATCGACGCTGCTAAGCTAGCGGATGTTTTTTATACTAAGATAGTATACTATTATAGTATACCTAATAGTATTATTAGCGATAGAGGCTTAGTATTTACTAACGCCTTCTAGTCGGCTATTTATTTTTACTCTAAAATCAAGCGCCGCCTAAGTACCGCCTTTTATCCTTAGACTAATAGTTAAACGGAACGCTAGAATTAGGTACTAAAGCACTACTTACGGGTCTTTGCTAATAATAAGCAGACCACTTAGGCGAAACAGCTGCTAATAGTAGAATTCGTATATATAAATAGTCTTTATTCCTCTATTAGAACGACGCCGTTCTACTTAATATATAGATATTACCCTAAACTTCGTTAGGAGCTTAAGGACGAGTCCCTTAAGGGGAGGATACCTACTATAAATAAGAGGATTAGATTACTATAAGTGTTAAGAGATAAAGCTATAGAACGCCTATAGCGCGCTAGAGAGTCTTAAGTTAAGTAGTATAATAAAAATCATAAGCCTTAAAGCTATAAGGTCGGAGATCTAGTAATACTATTAACTAAGAATCTTAAGCAAAAACGCCTAAGTAAAAAGTTATCTCATAAATTTATAGGGCCTTTTAGGATTACTAATAAAGTAGGAGCGTAGGCTTACTACCTTCTACTACTATAAACTTATAGAATCTATAATACTTTTTATATCTTATTATTAGAACTATACCACCTTCGCGACGGCGATAAGATATTAGCGAACTTTATATAAGCCCCCGAACTTATCAATAATAATAAGATATAGGAGGTTAAAGAAATTATAGATAAGGTTTAAGATAAGTAAGGCGTCTAGTATAAGGTTAAATAGACTAGCTGGGGTAAAGAATATAACTAGTAGTTACTAGACGAAGAGCTTAAGGATACCTATAACTTAACTTAAGCCTTTAACGAGCAGACGGTTAGTAAGCGTATATAATCTCCAGTTCTTTAAATACTACTAACGGCGGCGAGCAAGCGGCGGCGATAATATAAGTTATAATAATTATAAACCTTATAGGTAAATAGTCTTATACTATAAGTATACTCCTCTATAATTATTATACTTACTTACTTATACCTTAATAGAATAAAGAAGAGATTAAATTAATTACTAGCTGAATATCTATCTTATATTAGTAAGACGACGTATATAGGTGCGCTACTAAATATTAGTAGAAGAAAAGAAGAAGGAAAAAATAAATAAATATCCCGACGCTATCTCTACGCTAATATATAGCGGTATAATTACTCCTCTAAGAGCTTAATATATTACTAGAGACTCTCTATCTCCTTAGTATACTTAGTAATTATTTATTAGAGGGTTTCTAACTTAAACTACTAGTTAGCGATAGTTTACTTAAGTTCTACGACCTACTATCTCACCGCCGTAAGTTCCTATTAGAGATTAGTAATTATTATAGGAGCTACCCTATTTATTACTATAGTTTAGCCTTACGCTTTTCGCTATTAGGTAATACGCTTCCCAATTTTCTTGCGCTTATATTATATATAGGGAGTCTAGCCTTCGCGCCTATAACGCCGCACCGATCTCTATATAGACCGACGAAATAGCTCTAGGATCTAGATATATTAGGAGGCGACGTAGCAGAACTATTAGAATAATATACCTTATAATAACGATTAAGCCTATAGTAGCTATCCTTATAATATTAATAGGGAGGAGCGTTACTACGATCGTAATTATTATTCCCTATGCAAAAACAGGTCCTATAGGGTAAAGGTATATCGATAATATAGTCTATAAGTGTTAGCAGCTAGCAATACGCGCCGGTTACGTAATAGCGACGTATAATATTAAGTGTATATATATATTATATCTATAAGTAATATATTAGCAGCTAATAATATACGCCGGTTACGTAATAGCGACGTATAATATTAAGTATATATATAAGTTATACCTATAAATAATATATTAGTAGCTAATAATATACGCCGATTACGTAATAGCGATATACGATCTTAAGAGAATATTTAGATATTATTATAACGAGAAGAACTATTAACTATATTAGTAATATTAATTACGATATAGGTACGCTAATATTAGGGAACGTATAAGTCGTATTAGGAGTTATAAAGAGAGAAAAGTTAGGGGGAAAGTTATTATTTATATACTTATAGGTCGTCGTCGCTACGACGTCGCTACATATTAAAGCTATTCAAAACAATAATAACTAATAATATAATAACGCGGCTGTTACCCGCTAATACAGCCGGTAATCGATTATATTTATTAATAACTATATGTTACTACTACGCCTACTACGTATTCTTTTTATATTATAATAGATTTAGGCGTTACTACAGTTAGACGATATTCTATATATATAAGGCGCCGCCTGTAAGCTCCTGCCACTGCGCCAAAGCGCCAGGGCAAAAGACTTAGATGCGGGGGTGTTGCGCGCTTGGCAGCAACCCCCTAATAGGGTATGTATGGCCGTAGGCCTTACAACTATCCCCCTTCCTAGAATCTTGGTCCCCCAAGATCCAGGGTACAGGCACCTCGCAGGCGCTAAGCACTGCAGGCCCCAGCTGCCGAAGCAGGTAGGTTTAGGCGACGGGCGCTCGTAATCGTGCACACAGCGTGATTCGAACCCCGACCCTCTGCGCCGTACAAAGTACGTCAACCCCGCGTTGCCCCAGAGGGACAGTGCTCGGACCTAGTCAACAAGCCACTGCGGCCCTAGGGTAAGCGCGCAAGACAGTTGTAAGCTCCTGCCACTGCGCCAAAGCGCCAGGGCAAAAGACTTAGATGCGGGGGTGTTGCGCGCTTGGCAGCAACCCCCTAATAGGGTATGTATGGCCGTAGGCCTTACACCGCCTTAATAACGTCGCCTCTAGGTTAACTCTTTTCCCTTATATTTCCTACTAGGTTTAAAGGGTTTTTAACGAGTAGTCTATTCTATATACTTTAGCACCTAGGGACTAAGGCCTAAAGGGGAGGATACTATTAACCCTTAAGCGTATACGCGTTATAGCTATACCAGCGTAATAATATTAATTAGGGTCTAAGGGCTTAGTAATAGTATTACTACCTAAGACTCCCCCGTATTTTAGGGATCTTTAGAAATTAGTTCTGCTACTACTCTACTACCAAGTAATATAATTATATCTATTGCTTAATACCTAAATCTAGTAACTTTACGTCTCTTATACCTTAGTGCGCCAGCTTAGAGCCGGCGTCGCTAGCCTTTACAATATTATACCTACTCTATATAGGCGACTTATCCTAAAAGATTACCTAAGCTCGCTTTATAAGCTCCGTAAGGTTCGTCCCTTTCTTAATCCCGTACGAAGAAGTAGCGTCCGAATCTAGTAGTATCTTAAATTAGGAGTAGGTAGTATAGCTACCCTAAAGGAGTATTACTACTATACTTAAGGATACTATAGCTAGAGCTACTTTTCGTTTAAGGCGTACTTTCTTTATTATAATATTCTTAATAAAGGTCTTACTAATACCCCTAGCGCCGTTAAGAAAGAATAGGGTACTAGGGGCTCTATACTTATCGTCCGTATTTATATTAATAGCGTCTATAATCCGGTTAATAGCGTAGCTTTAATTAGGATTAAGCTTACTCTATAAGAACTTAATATCCTTAAGGCTAATATTATAAAATATCTCTTCGCGTAAGAGCTAATTAGGAATATCGCTTATACTATTAAAGTTAATAGTAGGAATTAGTAGATTATATTAAGCTAAATCCTCTATATACTTTAGAGTAGAGGTATATTTTAACTAACTATTAATAAGGTAGAGTATATACTACTTAGTATATATAGTCTCTTTACCAGCTAGTATCTAAAGCGTCTGAAATTCCTATTATAAGATATATATATAATTAGATAATATATACTCTTTATATTTATCCTATAATATTAGAACGTCTGTTAGTTAGAGCTTAAGTAATACTATAATAAATAGGCTCTATAGTCTATAACCCCCCTAAAAGTCCTTACCCTTATCTAAGATCTCGTTAGTATACTTATTATTTTTAGTTAGCCTAAGCTCTATATAGGCTTCTTTCTATTCTATTATATAGCCGTTAATCGTACGTAGGTTATTAAAAGACGTAGTACCCTTATAATAATATAGGAGTAGTTATAAATAATATTAATCCTTACTCTTAGGGCTAATAAAGTATATACGCCTAAGGGCTTCGCCTTTTTTATAAACCTTCTACCGCTTAGATTACTTAATCTAGGTGAAATACTTTAGAAAGTTAGTATATAGGTAATCTAGCGGGTTCTTTTTAACTATAAGCCGCCTATCGTTCTTCTTCCTAAAAAGTAGTAGCTAGCCTTAATTAAGGGCTTCCTTAGTAATCTAATTTATCTTAAAGTACTTAGTTAAGGTAGTTCTACGTAGCTTTTTATTATCTATAAGCTTCTACTTAGTAGTATTATTTACAGCCTTATCTTCGCTCGGATTAAATAGGATATGTTATTAATCTAGTAGATAGATCTATAAGCGCTCTATATAAGGCTTTATTATACCTATACTAAATAATAATAGCTTCTATACGGCCTCTACGGAGCTAATCTAGCGAGCTGAATAGTACTTAGTAATCTTATCTACCTCCTTACCTTATTACCTAAGCTACCCTAAAGGAGTAGGGTTATTATTATAGTACTTGCTATATTAAGTTAGGGTGATATCAGCCTAATCTAAGCCCTTATAGACGTATTTATATAGATAGAAAACCGACTTAATAGAGCTATAGATCTTAATATTAATATAGCTACTATATTTCTTTAATAGATAGGGATTATACGGAATAACCTATCTATTATTAATATTTATATTTTTGAGAGGCTCCGTAAATAGACGTTTATACTAAGGGTAGCTCCTATTAGGGGCGAACTTAGTCTAGTTACGAAAATCCTTAGGGAAGCTCTTACTATAATAATTCTTCTCTTTACTATAGTATATATTATTAGGGTTACTAGTATAGCGATTATAGACTATATACTATAAAACTAACTTATAGAGCTTCTTATTAGCTCCTTTATTAGGTATAAATACTTAGACGATACTATCGATATCTTTAATAATATAAATCCGATCCTCTTCTTATATAATTAATAAAATATAGGCGTGTAGCAGTCCTCGCTTTTAAAACTTAATTATAAAGTAATAAGTAATATTAATACTAAGTATATAGAGCTTAAGGAGGTTATATATAAGCTTATTAAGC